>WOXC01011693.1:0-143358 GCA_011680675.1 Gymnobelideus leadbeateri | reverse complement strand
GAGAGAGAGAGAGAGAGAGAGAGAGAGAGAGAGAGAGAGAGAGAGAGAGAGAGAGAGAGAGAGAGCATGTATGAATAAGTAGCTCATTTTGCATAGTTTGAGTAAAATGTGTCCAGGCTTCCTGTCATGAAATTACTAGATCGATCACTAACTACTCCATAAGTGCCCCTTGTGTATTGTTCCCTAAGCAAAGTGGTTTCTAATCACTCTTTTTACAGTCTGCAGGAAGAATGGTTTTCAATATTCCACTCTGGATGCACCAAGTCTCGATCTTAGCCTTGAATTCCATTAGTCATAAAGCTCCGTTATGTTTTCTATTCAGGAGGAACTGAGCAAATGCTATATTTTTCATTATGAATTTTATGTCGGAGACATACTGAGCCACCGATTTTTACCAATAACTTCTTAATAGGATTTTCAGCCCTCTTCTAGACTGTTATCCAGCATTGCCTGCAAACCTTATAATATGGTAATATTAGAAACTGAAAAGGAAGGAGTATTCTGCTACCCGTGAGTGATCAGCATACAATTTAGCACATGCCAAGTATCTTCAGTGAGGTAAGTGATGACTAGTTCCCTTAAAGCTATTTAAGTTGATGTACCTGGGGCAAAACGTAGAAGAAGAAGAGAAGATACAGAAATAATTGAATGAGGAAAGTCTGCCTGTGTCACAAATCAAGAGCTCTGAACTCATCCTCTTCATATCCTGTATCCTTGGTCATTAACCCAACTTTTGCATTTCCCCAACACCAACCTGGAAAAAGCAATGTGAAGTATGTGCTGCCTGTGTAAAATGTGGATATACATAAGAGTTGTCTAAATGTGTAGACAAGAAATATAAATAAAGAAAGAATGATGAAAAATGCAAATGAGGAAAGGAGAAAAGAAGGGCACATGCAGGGCTTCTCTAGAACCACTCCAAACCAGCTTGTGAGAGCCAACTTGTAAATTTTCACTGTGAGCACTAAAATCTCAATGATTGGTGAACACTACAAACCCAATTGTAATTTATTATTTTGTTGGTTGTCTAGACTTAAGAAAGAAACGGGGAAAATGTTAATAGTGCTGATTAAATTAAAAGGCATAGCATTTGTTCAGTATTTTTGTTTCCAAAAAGAGCCAATTGTTCAACATTTGCCAGAATACTACTGAATATAGGGAAGATAAAGGTTTAATCCTGGTCTGCTTAGGGTTCTTAAAAAAGACATGAGGAATTTGGAACCTTCCAGTACAAGAAGGGTATCTGACATCAAGGGATATCCTCACCCTTATCTTCACTGAAATGTTATTGAACTTTTTCTCTTTTGGCCAGCAACCCTGAGGGTCTTCCCCTCCCTGTTTGAATTTTTTTTAATTAAAGGGACTATCCCTTGATTCACTTCACTGAATGGGTGTTGACTCAGCCAAATCCAGAATTTGAAAAGCCCTTAGCTTAAAAGAACCAAGGTCTCCCTCTGTACCCTGGGCCATCTCCAGTCTTCCTGATAGATATCTGGCCACTGGACCCAGATGATTCTGGAGAAGAAAGTGAGGCTGGTGACTTTGCACAGGCTTCAGTCACTCAAATCAATTACAGGTCATGTCATCATCTCCCTGATGCCATGTTCCTTTTTGAGAACAAAGGACAAACCACAATTTATTGACAGTGGTCTCGCTCAAAAAATACACAAACCTTAAAGCTATTACATAGAATCAAATTGAAAATTACTAATCATTTCTAAATTAAGTACTTCTTTTCCACCCAGAAGAAATGGCCTGCCTATCATCGACATATGCTAAGTACCCATGTAAGTATGTATTATATATTATATGTGTATGTATATGTATGTGTGTATACACACACAAACATATATTAAAGCTTGACTATCCATAGCATGAATTTTGATTATATTTAATCCGGGGCCCTAAAGTTTAAAAAGGGTCCCAGGATAGTTAGCAGGACTTAAATCAATCTAGAATATTATTTTCTAGAAAGAAGATGCCTAGACACAATATCTTGAGGTTAAAACTATGGAAGATGTGGATGATAAAAAAGAGAGGGGGTGGGGGTATATAATTCATGGCCTATTTAGTTAATCAACAAAAATTTATTAAGCATCTATTGTAATATGCTTTCTTTCCCAGGTGGTCTAGTCTCAACGAAAGGTGAGAGGCAAACATTTTTATTTTTATACTTCATCTCCAACCTATCATGTACTTGAAATTCTCTGTTCCCAATTATAATGGTCTAGAGCTGTATTTTAGAATCCTTGGTGTGTTATATTAAGAGACTCAGGTCACAGGAGCTATTTTTGCATATTCCCCATACCATCCGCTTCACTTTCTATTATAATAGGCATTAACAGAAAACTACCTCCATCTGTAAAATTGTAAGAGGATTGTGATAACATAGCATTAAAGTGACAATAAATCAGGGGAAACACAGCATTGGATTTTCCAGTTCAGCTGCTTTGCAGACTGGAGGGAGGCCATCATTCTGAGGTGCTATAGATAGTTTCATTGACTGAAACTGACCTCTCTCATCACCTGCTTCTAAATTAAGAAGTAGAAGACAAATAAAGACATCAGAGGAAGCCAAATGTTCATCTGTAATGAAAGTGTAATGGAAATTAGAGATAGGAAAATAAATATTGCAGTATCTAATTTGCAGGAATATTATTTATGTTGCAAAACCCTAAATCATCTCCATGAAAATGATTATACGACTATTTATTAATATAGAAACTGTCCTGTGAGGATACTTGTGTTTATATAGTATATCCCAATGTTGTATATGCATACATGTATATACAATATATGCACACATGCATACATATATACATATATGTATATGCATGTACATGTATATGTATGTGTGTATAATGGGGAAAATTGTTAGCTGTTTTTATACTAATGGATATTTCTTTCTCATATCCATCTCTCTAATAACATTCTTTGAATGTTTGCAATAGTGTGATGTCTTTCCTAGATTCTAAGTAATGATGAAACAAAATGTAGGTAAATGTGCATAATTAAGAAACAATCCTCATCTCAGATAGTCACAGTTTTTCAAGAATCCCAGGTATCACTTTGAAAGAGAGTATGTACCAGAGGGGCTCTGGAGAAGAATTAAGGTGACTGATGCTATGGAAAACCTCTGATGTTGTTCCAAAATCCCTATAGGATTAGAATTTCATATACATTGTCTGAAGAAGTCGGCAAGTGTTGGAGATCTCTGCTGTCATCTTTAAGAATTGAATTGTGTGCTATAAATGAAGGTCTAGGCATGTAATTTTGCTATTAAATTAACTCTAGTATCTCTCTATTACCTCTAACTTAAAATATCAACTTTTGTTTGGCTAGTGAAGCCTTTCACAAGTTAGCCTCAACCTACCTTTCCCATGCTATAGGACATCATTTCTCCTCCAACATTCTATGATGTAGCCCAGGGGTGGGGAACCTGAAGCCTCGAGGCCAACTCTAGCCAAAATGACCATCTTGCTGTTCTTCATTCACAATACCCAATGTTTCATCTCTGTTTCTCTGTGTGGCATCTTTCTTACCCACTATATGCCTAAAATCCACTAAATCTTCACCTGCATCTTATCCAATTCCTTACTGCCTTCAAGACTCAGCTTAAATATCACCACACGAAGATGTTCCCCAACTTCTAGTACTTTGTCTTAAACTGCCTACTATATACATATACACCACTTATATGTACATACAGGTTCTGCATGTGCTCTATATGTAAACATTTAAGGTAATTATATATCATTTTATATGTTCTATATTATAATATATAAATGTCTGTTTATATATATAATTTATAAATGTACACATGAATGTATGTGTGTATCTATGGTGTCACCCCCAATAAGATGTAAGCAACTCGAAAGCAGGGAATGTTTGTGTTTAGTGTTGGGTACTTAGTGGGTCCTTAATAAATGCCTATTGGTTGATTTAACATAGATCTGGAGAGACACCTTAGTGATGAAGATCTAGGTTTAAATCCCAATTCTGATAGCTATGTGTTGTATGATCCTGCATAGGTCACTTAACCACTCCATGTTTTCTATAAGTTATAAAGAGAGTGCCTATGTCCATACATTAGCAGAGAGAGGGAAGATTCCTCACCTGGGGTTTCTCTGTACCAATGGAATAATTTCCAGTCCAAGTAGGGCTAAGGACAGCTAAAGAATTATTATTCCCAATACAGAGTTCAGGCACTAACCTACTTGCATCATTCTGCTATATGTTTATTTTGGGACCCACTGAGAATAAATGTGGCCACTTGTCCCTATGCAGGGATACAGCACTCACACTTTATAAAATCCCATAATTTCTGACTGAAAACTCATGTTTCTCATGCCCAGCTTTGAAATCCTCTCCTATGCAGCTTTCTTTCTGAAACCCTCATCAAAGAAATACATTCCAGAACTGCAATAGATCTCATTGTTGAAGTTCATTGGGAAAAAAAATACATATGAGCTTCATCAAATGTAGAGTCAAATATTGAGCTGTCTGACTATGAGTAATTTTACACTTCTCTTGATTAACAGAGGATTTGAAATGGAAAAAAAATCCTATGCACAGGGTTATCATAGGTCTAGAGTCTCTCTGAAGGATTTTCAGTGCATAAATCAATGAATAGCTTTTAATGCCAGACATATAATGATGACTATTCTTCGCTTAATAACTGACCTAATCAGAGGTTATGTGCTTACATAGTTTTTCACTGTTCCAATTTCAGATCTGAAACTTTGAAAGAATTCTAAGGTAGCAGTGTATAATGAGGAAAGTATTACATCATTTTAATTCAGTTAACCTTCCTAATGAAGGAAACTCTCCATTTTTGGACCAGCACCTGCTGAATACTATGTGACAAATCATTATAAACCACAATAAATACTTAATTCATTATAATCTAATGGAAAATATTTCAGCTGGGAATCAAGAGAAATGACTTCTAGATCTCATGTGGCTACCAATTGACTGCAGGTCTGGCCACGGCATTCTCCTATTTAATTATCTCTAGTGTCTCCCTATTAACTCTAACTTAAAATACAAACTTTTCTTTTTGATATTTGAAGTCCTCCACAATTTAGCATCAATTTACCTTTCCCATGTTTTAGGATATCATTTCTCCTCCAGCACTTTGTGATCTAGTCAAACTTACCTTCTTACTGCTCTTCACTCATAATAGTCAATGTCCCATCTCTGCCTTTATGCGGCAGCCCTCCTCCCCTATACACACCTAGAATACACTCACTCCTCACATCCATCTTGTCAAATTGTTTACTTCCTTCAAGACTCAGTTGAAGTACCACCATGTGAAGCAAGGAAATCAGTACCTTCTCTGAACCTTGATTTTCTCACCTGTAAAATGGAAATGAAGATATGTCCTTCTCCCAAGACTACAAAAGAACATTGGATTTGAAGTCAGAATGCCTTAGTCTGAATATTTACTCACTTTTATCTTCATACCCCACTAGTCAGCACTGTCTCTGGCACTGGATAGGTACTTGAAAATTTCATGTTGACTGCTTCATATATGAGTGGGTTTGAATAGATGACCTTTGAGGTCAATTCCAGATCTACATCTATTCCTTTTGATCCTATTACTTCTAAAGTCCCTTTTAGCTCTAAATAAGAACAAGAATGAGAATAGCTGACATTTATATAGTGCTTTAAGGTATGCAAAGTGCTTTACACATTTTATCTCAGTTTATTCTCATAAAATCCCTTTGAGCAAAATGCTATTATTGTCTCAATTTTAAGGACGATAAAACTCAGTTTGAGGGACCTTAAGTGAATTGTCCAGGGCTGCACAGGTACTAAGAAGCTGAGGAAGGACTGGAGCCCAGGTTTTCCCAACTGCAAGTCAATAAGGTTGCCTATGATAGGTTGCCTCAGAAGCAAGGTACATCTTTTACTCCTTCTTAACTGATTGGTTATCTCATTTCCCACAGAGGCTATATCAAACTTTCTCTTCCCTCCTTATCCTCTCATTCATCCTCCTCCCCACTGTCTCTCAGGTCTTGCTCAATCTTTACATGAATTCCCTCATTACCCCTTCAATTCATCTTAATACACTTTTACATAACTGCCTATTCTTTCCTTCTTTTCCCTAGACTGATAAAGATATGGTCCTTTTCTTTGTCAAGGGTAATCATTCTACATGTTCATGTGTCAACACCTTTTCTGTCTTCTCCATCAGAATGCAATCTCAACCATCCCTTATCCCCCTCTCTATTTTTCACCCTCTCCCTATATACTGGTGTCTTCCCTATTGCCATCAAATATGAACATATCTCCCCTTTTCAAAATATCTTCATTTTGTCCTAGCCTTCCCTAAAGGTGTAATGCCATGCACTAGCAGCTTTCCAGAAGAATGCTACTGTGAACAGCTTTTAAGGTTATGATTACACAGTATAGTGATCACTCTATTTATTTCATTACAAGTCAAAGCAAAACTTTTACAGAGGATCAAAGTACAGCATTTACAATATTAAAACTTATCACAGAAAATCACAATATAATATTCACAACATAGTCTCAAAGTAAAATAGTCACTCAAGTTAACTCAGTCACTTATCAGTAGTCTCAAAGTATATAGTCAAAGTCTTCCAATAATGGGGAAAAGTCTTGATTAACTCAATCAGTCACTTATCAATAACAATATCTCAGTATCATACACAGAACCCTCTACCCCTTAGGTCACTAGTAAACTATAATTCCATAATTACTCAGTACCCAAGGAGAGGTCTTTTCATCTTGACTTGGGGCCTATTCTGAGATTCCCTGGATCCCCTTCCATGGTCCCAGATTCTACCAGGATTCACCAGACTGTCACCTGGGTTCAATGGGAGACAGTTCCCAGTTCCTTGACCAGCTCCCTGGGCAGGTCCTGCTCCACACTGAAGTTCACAGGGTCTGGTCCATGTCAGATCCTTCACCATTGTTGTTCCAGGGAATTCAAAGCTCAAGCAAGCCACAAATAAACAAAGTCTCAGCATCCCAGTCATGCTTCCTCTGTCACCTGGGCTCCTGGACTCCTGGGCTCCTGGCTCTGGGCCCCCATCCAGAAGAAGCTCCACCACCACAAGCTCCCAAGAAATTCTGGCTCAGTTCTCCATTCTTCTGTAGCTGCTCTGCCTCCAGATCTGGGACTCAAGAAAATTATGACTGTGCCTCTCTGGGGCTTTTCTTATATACACAGAATTAGCTAATTCCTGTTTCAGCCAACCCCTTCCTGTTATATCAGCAACAAGAGACAGGAGTTCATCCCTTCTGTTTCCCCAACAGAGGCTTGATCAGTTATTAAATGCTAAGTACCTGCTACTTTTGCCAACACAAAGGGATCTTCAAATTCAAAATTACATTACCATTACAAAAGGCTACCATCTTATTTTTCTCCTGTTTCTCAGCTAAACTCTTTGTAAAAGTTGCCTATCTCCATTTCTTCTTTTCTCTTTCAAAATTCAATCTTTTTCAACTGGGCTTCAACTGAAATAATTCTCTATAACATTACCAATAATTTTTAATTGTAGAATCCAATAGTCTTTCACATTTTTCATCCTTCTCTACCAATTTGCTGCATTTGATACTGTTGACTAAGATCTCTTGAATACTCCCTTCTGTTTTAACAATATTACTCTAAGTTCTTCTACCTATTGGACTTTGTCTTGTCTCCTTTGATGGCTCATCAACCACATCTTGCCTCCAATGGTTCTGTCCAAGGTTCTTTTCATAGGCTTTTCCCCCAATTTTCTTCCATAGGCTTTCTTGTCTTCTCCCTCACAGCTCTGTCTTTCTTGGTAAGCTCATCAACTCTCATGAGTTTAATTGTCATCACTATATAGATGACACATACAAACATACACCTACACATACATGTAAGCACATGTGTATTTGTATATAAATATATACCCGCACAGATAAACATACAAATACACATATGTATACATACATGTATATGTGTATATGTATTACATATATATGTATGTATACACAATACAGTTCCATTTTCTCCCTGGAACTTCAGTTTTGCAGTACTACCTCTTGGGCATTTCAAACGGAATGACCAAGAGACATCTTAAATTTAACAAGTCCTAAACTTAATTGATTATATCTTCTCCCATACTTCTGCTCCCAATTAAACGTATCTATTTCTGTCAATGAAACTACTATATTTTCAGTCTCCTAAATTCATGACCTTGGAAAAATCCTCAACTTCTCACTCCACATATCTAAGCAATGATCAGATCTTGGTTTGTTGGGGTTTTTTTTTGCTTTTTTTGGAGGGCAATTGGGGTTAAGTAACTTGCCCAAGGTCACACGGTTAGGTTCTTTTTTGTTTGTGTGTGTTAAGTGTCTGAGGCCAGATCCAAACTCAGGTCCTTCTGACTCCAGGGCGGGTTCTCTGCTCTCTGTGCCACCTAGCCGCCCCAAGATCTTGGGATTTCTTCACAGTTCTCACATTGGTCCTTTGTCTTGTCTCACATAGCTGCCATCTTTAGTTAATTCTTATCACCATGTGCCTAGAGTATTATAATATATTTCTAAGTGGTTTCCCTGTCTTGAGTCTGCCTCCACTTCAGTTCATACTACAAGAGCCAAAATAATTTTCCTTAAGTGCAGACCTGACCCTATGCCTCTATTACTCAATCAACCGAAGTTGTTTCTGCTGCCTCTAGAATAAAATATAAACTCTTGTTTTAGTTTTTAAATCCCTTCTTTACCTGGCCCCAATCCTATCTTTCCAGTCTCATTTGACATTACTCTGATTCGCAACCTCTGCAAGCAAACAACCTGGCTTTCTCTTGGTTAAGCTCCAATTAACCCTGTATCTATTTTGTATTTAAATAGCTATTTGCATATTTTTTCCCTCATTAGACTGTGAGTTCCTTGTGAAGGCAAATACTATGTTTTTGCATGTCTTTCTATCTCTGTTCCCTGTCACTTAGCATGGTGCCTGGTGTACAATGAATGATTAATAAATCCTTTTCAGCTGACAGACTGTTCCTCAAACACTACACTACTATTCTGTGTTTTTGCACATGCCTGAAATGCACTCCCTCCTTCCTTCTGCCTTAAAAAATTTCTGGCTTCCTTGAAGATATAGTTCATGGGCTCAGATGATGCAGACGTCATCTCCTGCATGAAATTTTTACTGATGCCCTCCCACTCCTCGAGTCCACCTTCCCAACATTCTATTTTTGGTATTTGTTCATGCTGTATTTATGTTACATATATATTATGTATTTTCTCTGTTAGAGAGTGTTTCTCATTAGTTTTATTCCGTGTATTTATATCTCTGATGGTGAGTACTTAATGAGTATCAGTCAATTGCTCAAACAACAAGCATTTGTTAAGCATTAACTGTCTGCTAGGTACTATGACAATGTACAAAGTGCTGGGAATACAAATAAAAGGGAAAAAAGGCAATCCTTGACATCAAGGAGTTTACATAGTAACAGGGAACAGAATATGTAAAAGGAAGTGGGAGGAGTGGAGAGAATAGATGACTCCCAGAACTGATGGAGAAATACAGGAGAGTACAGCCTTGTGGGAAACACAGAGCAGTGGTCTAGGCACCCTCCTTGAATGGAGATTATGGGAGGAATCATTTAAAGTTTGATATGGGGATAAAGTAAAGAAGTAAATATGTAATAGTACATGAAAGAGGTGGTCATTTACCTCTCTGTGGAGGACAGTAGGTATGTGCTTAGTCTAACTTGTGCGATAGCCATGTACACATGCTTTGAGATTTATTTTTTCTGTCTTTATTTTTTTTTTAAAGGAGATCCAGAATCTTTTTTTTTTTTAAGCAATTGGGGTTAAGTAACTTGCTCAAGGTTACACGGCTAGTCATTATTTGTGTGTGGGTGCTCATTTTCTGAGGCCGGATTCGATCTCGGGTCATCCCAACTCCGAGGCCTGCGCTCTTACTCACTGCGCCACCTAGCCGCCCCATTTTATATATATATATATATATATGTATTTGAAACATTTAATGTTAAGACCTTGAATTTCAGATACATTTCCTTCCTCCCTTGTCACCCATTCCCTCTTGGGAGATAAGTAATTCAGTACATGTTGTACATGTCTGGCTATGCAAAACATTATCATAGTAGATATATTGTACAAGGCTGCTTATAATTCCCTCCCACTCATCCCACCCCCGACCTGGTCCATTCCCTACATGATCCTGTCCCTCTTCTATAGTGGGTACTTCCAACCTCCCCTCCCCCCAAGGATGCCCTCCCATCCATCATCCCTCCTCTCATCCCCCTTCCCCCTATCCTGCTGCAGGTTGAGATATCCCATTTAGTATGTATGTCATTTTCTCCCTGAACCAAATTCAATGTGAATGTGGTTTTGCCTTTTTAGCCTTCCTATTCTCCCCCTCCATTGCAACCACTTCCCCTTGCTTCTTCTACTTGGGATAGTTTACCCTACCCTGTCTCTCCCCATCTCCTCTTGCCACTTTCCTCTCTCACCTCATAATATCATCCCTTGAGTATTCTCCCTTCCCAACAAATTCGACCTATGCCCTCTATCCATATATAACTGTAACCATATACACACACATTCACATATGTATTCATATGACCACACCCCCTTCTTCCATTATTTTCATAGTGAGAAAGATATCATCAGTCACAGTTATTGCTTTTCCATATAGGAATGTAAATAGTTCAACTTTGATAAGTTCCTTTTGATTTCTTTCCCTGATTACCTTCTCAGGCATCTCTTCCTTCTTGTGTCTGGATGTCAAATTTTCTATTCAATTCTGGTTTTTTCCTCAAGAATGCTTGAAAGTCTCTATTCCACTGAATGACCATATTTTCCCCTGAAACAAAATACTCAGTTTTGCTGGGTAGGTGACCTTGGGTTCATTCCCAGTTCTTTTGCCCTCTGGAATATCATATTCCATGCCCTTCGATCCCTCAGTGTAGAAGCTGCCAGGTCCTGGGCTATTCTGATTGTGTTTCCACAATATTGAAATTGTTTCTTACTGGCTGCTTGTAGTATTTTCTCCTTGATCTGGGGATTCTGGAACCTGGCTATAATATTTCTGGGAGTTTTCTTTTTGGGATCTTTTTCAGGAGGTGATCAGTGGATTCTTTCAGCCTCTATTTTGCCCTCTGGATCTAAAACATCAGGGCAGTTTTCCTTGAGAATTTCTTGAAGGGTGATTTCTAGGTTCTTTCTCTGATCATGGCTTTCAGGTAGTCCAATAATTTTTAAATTGTCTCTCCTGGATCTATTTTCCAGGTCAGTGGTTTTTCCCATGAGATATTCCACATTGCCTTCTAATCTTTCATTTGTTTGGATCTGCTTAACAGCATCTTGATTTCTCATAAAGTCATTAGCTTCCATTTGCTCTAGTCTAACTCTGAAAGAATGAATCTCCTCAGTGAACTTTTGAGATTCTTTTTCCATCTGGCAAATTCGACTTTTTAAGGCATTCTTCTCCTCATTGCCTTTTGGGCCTCCTTTGCCATTTGAGTTAGTCTATTTTTTAAGGTGTTGTTTTCCTCAGTCAGGCTGTTGACCCTCATTTCATACTTTTCCTGCATCCTTCTCATTTCTCTTTCCATTTTTCCTCCACTTCTCTTATTTGATTTTTAAAGTCCTTCTTAAGGTCCTCTATGGCCTGCAACCCGCTCATGTTTTCCCCTGGGGCTTTTGGAGCAGGACTTCTGACCTCACAGTCCTTTTCCTGCTCTATGCCCCCAAAATAGGAGTCTAGGGTTGCATTTTTCTGTTTCCTTTGCCTTGGCATGTTGCCGCTTACTTACTTGACTTTTGGGCTTGTTGCCACACTATGGCTTTAGGGCCAGATAGAGGAATTTTCGTCCCGAACGTGTGGGGGGCAACTTCCGTTTCTGGCAAGCTGTAAACCCACCCACAACTTCCACCCTAGATCACAATCCAGATCCAGGGAGGTTAAAGCAAGAGCGATTACCCCCCAAGACTGATTGCTAGATCTCCCTACAGTTCGCAGGCCAGGAGCTAGAGCTGCCTCTGAAAACTACAAAATGGCATGTGTCCTCAGTGGCTTCTAGACCCCAGGGGAGGAAGCTGACGCATTCCCCAAATACAGGCCCCAAAGTCCATAGGACACCAACCTCTTACTTTGTCCTAGGCATGTCTGTGTTGATAATTCTGGAGTCTCCACAGCTCCTGGTGTTCTGGGGTTCCTCCAGCCGGCTGCTGGCCCTGCTGACCTGGGGCTAAAAGCTCAGCTCACTCGGACCTGCGCTCGGCTCGGCTCCTGTGCTCTGCACGCTGCGCGCTGCCAGCTGCGCTGGTCCTTCCTGCAGGGCTGCTGGGCTGTTCTCAGCGGGAGGTTAGCTTCTCTGTGTCGTTCTGTGGGTGTTGGGGCTCCAGAAGTTGTTCAGAGTCCCCTTTTACATAGTTTGGGGGGAATCTGGAGGCAGAGTGGCTTGGATGAGCTGTTTCTACTCCGCCATCTTGGCTCCGCCCTGTCTTTATTTTTTAAACAGAAATTAGCTCCTCTTGAATCTTCCAGACTCTCCCAGATATGACAAGTAACACTTTCCTCCTCTCACAAGTTTCTCCCAATCCCTTGCTGTCCTTGAAGTGCCTTGGATATATTGTTCTTGAGGATATGACAAACATTCCCAGGATTTTTCTGTACAGATCTCTTTGGGGGCACCCAACTCCTCTCTGAGTAGACCTCTAGTCCCTCAACTTTGGGTGATAGTGTCATCTACCATTGTACATTTCTGGAGAATCATTTGTGAGATAGGCCATGTCATCAGAAATCAGGAATATGAGGTCCAGGATGATGCATCAGACTTCCTGGACTGTCATCTCATGGCCTGCTGTGACAGCACCCTCTAATTCAAAGAGATGATTATTGTGGTTCCTGTGCCTCTACTAAAAAACCTGATTCAATCCCGTATCCATAAATTGTATTTTAGTCATTCCTTGGACCCTGTGATTCAAACCCAGGTCCCATGACTCCATTGTTACTGTTACACTATACTATCATTATCTAGGAAACTACTTCAGCAATTACTATTCCTACAGTATAGGAAATGAGTGAACTCTTTTTATATATAGCCTAATATGGTTTGTGTAGGAAGTAATCTCTCTCTCTCTCTCTCTCTCTCTCTCTCTCTCTCTCTTTCTCTCTCTCTCCTTTCTTTACTCTTCCCTAATCTTTAAGAAGTTTAGATAAGAGGGGATCTAAGTATAACTAAAATCTCAGGCACCAGATTATTGGACAAACTCTATCACTGCTAATTTCTCCTGCCAATGGAACAGTGAAAAATAGCTGGTTTTCTTGCCTCAGTATTATTAATAAACCCTTAGACATTCAAAAGGAGAGCCCATTTTCCCAAGTATAGCAAAAGGCAAAACAACCCTATCAAGGTCAATATACTAAGGCCCAAGATTTATCATCTCACTGCACTGAAATGCCTCTACCCAGTAACCCATTTGAAGGCAGTGAGATGTGGTGGAAAGAGCCCCAGCGTTTGAATATTTACTCTGTCACTTGTCACCTGCATGACTTTAGGGAAATCAGTTACTCTTGCTGCTAGATTTCAGTTCCTGACCAGTAAAATAAGGGAGCTGGACTAGACAATTTCTGTTGGCCTTTTCAGGTGTAAATCTCTAAGTAAGATATTTAGGCTTTCTCACTGGGTTATACATATTGTTTACTTTGGAAACAACTTCTGTTTTGTGTGCTCAACAGAATGGAGTCTATTTGGAGAAAGGATGATTAACATTTCAATTAATATATGCATGTATATATACACACATACACATATATACAGACGTGTGTGTGTGTGTGTGTGTGTGTGTGTGTGTGTGTGTGTAGTGTAATTGCATCTCAACAACTGGGCAATTGTTCTGGGCGTTCTTTTCCCCTGCAACCTCCCTAGTGATGGTCCAGAACCTTGGAAAAAGTACTAAAGTACTCCATTGCCATTTAATTCATTCTCATTATTCATGTGGAAAGAATAGTTGAATAACCTAGGACTTTCGAGATCAGAAGAGGTTTCGTTGTTTTTTGTTGTTGTTGTTGTTGTTGTTTTTGCTTTTTGGAGGGTGATTGGGGTTAAGTAACTTGCCCAAAGTCACACAGCTAGGTTTTTTTGGTTGTGTGTGTTAAGTGTCTGAGGCCAGATCCGAACTCGGGTCCTTCTGACTCCAGGCCCAGCACTCTACTCAGTGTGCCACCTAGCCACCCCAAAGACTTTCAATGATAGATACTAGCCACAAACCCCGATATTTCCAAGTCTAGGTCTAATTATAGCTGTTAGTATATTTCCTCCTCATTAGACTGTGAGCTCCCTATAAAGGCAGACACTGTGTTTTTGCAGGTCTTTCTATCAAAACCTTCACTGTCTCCCTATTGCCTCTAGAGTAAAATGCAGACCCCGCTCTCTAACCTTTAAGGCTCTTCCCAACTGATTTTTCCAGACCGATACTCCATTACTCTCTACATCCTAGCAGACCTGGCCCCCTAGCCATCACCTCAACACAACATCCTTTCTCCTCTCTCTATACTTTGCAAGCTGTTCCTTATGTCTGGAATACCTTCTCACTTCACATTCCACTTTATTCTAATCCCTAGCTGCATTTAAGGCACAAACAAAATGAGCCAGCATATATAAAACTATATTCAAACTTAAAGACACTATATAAATTCTTGGTATTATAAAATCAAGAATGATCTACCCAGTATCTTTTCTTGCACTGTCATCCACAATTGTAACTTCCCATTTTTGGGGGCAAACTTATATGCTTTGTACATATTTGATATTTTTTAACTGTGTATATGAGAAGTGCTTAAGCTGGGGTGTGTTATCTTAACTGGTTTTCTTTGTAATCTTATTTATTTCATTTTATACATTTAAAAGCATTTTTCTGAAAAGGATTTCACCAGATCACCAAGGTTACAAGAAATAGACAATATTAGGAATTCATGTACACATCTTAATTTCCACCAATACACCCATAGATTATCTTCAGTTTTCTTTTCATACCATCAACTCTTAGCATTGTGCCTGGTATAAAGAAGGTTCAATTAGAGTGAGAGGGGCGGAGCCAAGATGGCAGAGTAGAAACAGCACGTCCAAGCCACTCTCCCCCAGATCACCTCCAAAATATGTAAAAGGGGACTCTGAACAACTTCTGGAGCCCCAGCACCCACAGAATGACACAGAGAAGCTAACCTCCCACTGAGGACAGCCCAGAAGCCCTGCAGGAAGGACCGGCGCAGCGCTCTGGGAGCCTGCAGTGCTCTGGGGGCCAGCAGCACAGTGCAATGAGAGCCGAGCCCAGGTCCCTGTGAGCGGTTCTAGGCCCAGGGCGACCGGATCAGCATCCCACTGGAGGGACCCCAGAACACCAGCAGCTGTGGCGATTCCAGAATTATCAACATAGACATGCCTAGGACAAAGTGAGAGGTTAGTGCCCTATGGACTTTGGGACCAATATTTGGGGAACACGTCAGATTCCTCCCCTGGGGGCTAGAAGCCGCTGAGAAGACACTCCATTTTTTAGTTTTCAGAGGAAGCTCCAGCTCCTGGCCTGGAACTGAAGGGAGATCCAGTGATCAGTCTTGGGGGGTAATTGCTCTTGCTTTAACATCCCTGGATCTGGATTGTGATCTGGGGTGGAGGTCATGGGTGGGTTTCCAGATTGCCAGAAATAGAAGTTGGCCCCCACACGTTCGGGATGAAAGTTCCCCTGTCTGGCAGCAGAGCCATAGTGTGGCAACAAGCCCAAAAGTCAAGCAATTAAGTGGCAACATGCCAAGGCAAAGGAAACAAATTAAACAGAAAAATGCAACCTTAGACTCCTACTTTGGGGGCAAAGAGGATCAAAGCATGGAACAGTCAGAGGACTGTGAGGTCAGAAATACTGCTCCAAAAGCCCCAAAGGAAAATGTGAGTGGGTTACAGGCCATAGAGGACCTTAAGAAGGACTTTAAAAATCAAATAAGAGAAGTGGAGGAAAAATTGGAAAGAGAAATGAGAAGGATGCAGGAAAAGTATGAAATGAGGGTCAACAGCCTGACTAAGGAAAACAACACCTTAAAAAATAGACTAACTCAAATGGCAAAGGAGGCCCAAAAGGGCAATGAGGAGAAGAATGCCTTAAAAAGTCGAATTTGCCAGATGGAAAAAGAATCTCAAAAGTTCACTGAGGAGATTCATTCCTTCAGAGTTAGACTGGAGCAAATGGAAGCTAATGACTTTATGAGAAATCAAGATGCTGTTAAGCAGATCCAAACAAACGAAAGATTAGAAGGCAATGTGAAATATCTCATGGGAAAAACCAATGACCTGGAAAATAGATCCAGGAGAGACAATTTAAAAATTATTGGACTACCTGAAAGCCATGATCAAAGAAAGAACCTAGAAATCACCCTTCAAGAAATTCTCAAGGACAATTGCCCTGTTGTTTTAGATCCAGAGGGCAAAATAGAGGTTGAAAGAATCTACCGATCACCTCCTGAAAAAGATTCCAAAAAGAAAACTCCCAGGAATATTATAGCCAGATTCCAGAATTCCCAGATCAAGGAGAAAATACTACAAGCAGCCAGGAAGAAACAATTTCAATATTGTGGAAACACAATAAGAATAGCCCAGGACCTGGCAGCTTCGACACTGAGGGGTTGAAGGGCATGGAATATGATATTCCAGAGGGCAAAAGAGCTGGGACTGAAGCCAAGGGTCACCTGCCCAGCAAAACTGAGTATTTTGTTTCAGGGGAAAATATGGTCATTTAGTGGAATAGAAGACTTTCAAGCATTCTTGAGGAAAAAACCAGAGTTGAATAGAAAATTTGACATTGGGAGATGAGATGTGCAGGCATTGGAGCACAGAGATTCACCTTCCTCTAATGGAAAAGTCGAAGGGGGTATGGGAGAAGATATGGGAGAGAGCAGATTGGAGGAAATGATATCTTGTGGGACTGATATTCTGGGAGAGTGGGTAGGGGAAAATCAGGCGGGAAAAATAATTGTAACTCAAAATCTGGCGGAAACAAATGATGTAAAACAGAAGTTAATAAAGCATTTGTTTAAAAAAAAGAAAAAGAAAAAAATTTAAAAAAAGAAGGTTCAATTAAAATGTGTTGGATTGAACGGAATGGGATGGAATGTCTAAGTGTTCTCAACCACATCTATTGCATGTACACTCTGAAAGTCTGACCCAAATTCTCTTAAATTAACTTGGAGATTAAAAAGCAAAGTTCAGAATCCTTAATCAAGCTACACCAGGGTACTTCTATGCTGCACAAGCTTGCATGAGTGTTCACACCCATAGAAGCAAATATCTACACAGAGACTTTTTGTTATTTAAGAGGTATCAAAAGGAAAAAGAACTATGAGAAGGTAGAATGCATAGCATACTTTATGCAAAATGACAAGGTCCCTAAAAAGGTCAACTTAATTTTAAAAATATGTACTGCAAAAAATCTTATAAGACACATATCATCAAAACTCTTTCCTTACTCTAATAAGAAAAAATTCATTCTCCTTCTTTAGATACTGAATATGGAAACATCAGAGATGTTTCTGTTGCAAGAGCTATTCACACAGACACCGATGTCTGTTACCAGAAATCAGAGCTCTGAACATATTGAAGATTAGTGCCACAAGGTTCGTGTCTGTCTGGTGGCAAGAGGATTAAACACTTTTAGTCCTAGCAAAGTTATTTTCATTTTTTTCAGGTCCTTAAAAAAAGTTTAAGAAATCCCCCTACATGGGGAGGCTAGGTGGCGCAGTGAGTAAGAGCACTGGCCTTGCAGTTGGGATGACCCAGCATGGAAACCAGCCTCAGAAAATGAGCACCTACACATAAATAATGACTAGCCGTGTAACCTTGAGCAAATTACTTAACCCCAATTGCTTAAAAAAAATCCCCCTACAATAAGATCATCTAAAATATTCTAAAATGACATTCTGATTCATTTTTGACACATTTCAAGTAATATATAATATTTCTTTTTATTGTTTAACAGCAAAATAAAAACTTTTCAGAATTCATTATTTGCTCCATTATTTGCTTTTGACATTTCTTCTAATATCCTTGGCTGTATAGATCTTCTAGTCTGAGAACCCACTTTGACTATAAAAGAAGAGGCTTTATTTTATGTATGCCTAAATAAAATGGTCTCTTTACTTTATAGTCCATGAAATGTGTTTATTAATGATTGTGAGGTCCATTCTTCTGAGTCCACTGAGAATAGGATTTCAGAAATATCCCTTTTGATTATTCAAGGATGACATAAAGCTTCCTGTTCATCTTTCCCTGCCTCTTTTTGGGGATGGAAACAAGGATGGTCCCTAATTGGATTAAATTTATAAAGGATAAAACTAACAGTAGGTTCTTTGGATTGCCTTGAAAAAGTTAGACCAGGGGTGGGGAACCTGCCACTTCAAGGCCCCATGTGGCCCTATAGGTCCTCAAGTGCCACCATTTGACTGAATCCAAACTTCATAGAACAAATCACCTTAACAAAAGGATTTCTTCTGTAAAACTTGGACCCAGTCAAAAGACTTTACCCAAGGACCTAAAAGACCATATGTGGCCTTGAAGCCACAGGTTGCCCACCTCTGAGTTAGACAGCAAAAAATGGGTTTCAACTGAACTAATAAGTATTTAAGTTAAAAGAGATTTCAGTTCAGGTAAAGATTGGAGTTGAAAACCTCAGATGTCCCTTCCAAAATGGATAGATGAATCTATGAAAGTCAGGAAAATTGAACCAAGTCTAAATCTGCCTCACCATAGCTTTCACCTATTGCTCCTGGTGCCTTCTGGGTAACAAGTCAAGCATTTCTTTCATACGACAGTTTGTCTTTGACAACACTTGAAAGTCTTGTCTTCAGGATAAATTCCACATGCACCTGAAATGGCATGCTCATCATTCTAATTACCTTCCTTTGGATAATCTCCTGCTTCTTAAAGTGAGATTTCTTACTTCTAAGCTCCTTTTCTTCCTCCTTTTTTTGACATTTCCCCCCAGGTGTCCCCTAAAGATGTATAAGTCAAAACTCCCAGAAACTCGATGACAACATTTCCAGTCCAGGTTCTACTATTTTACATGCAACTAACAAATTAATACACCTAATATTTGTAGTCTTCAGTAACCTCATGTATAACATAAAAGAGTTAGACTGCAGGAATGAAAGGAGCAAATAAATATATAAAGATTAAATGAAAGAGGGAAATAAGAATTATTAATTGCCTTCTAGTGCCAGGCACTATGCAATGTTTTTTTTTTTTTCAAATAGCTCCATTGATCCTAACAAAATCACTAGGAGATGGGTGCTATTGTTATGCTTATTTTACAGATGAGGAAACTGAGGCAAACAGAAGCAACTGGCTTGCTTAGGGTCACATAGCCAGTAAGTGTCTTAGACTGGATTAGAACTCATGTGTATCTGACTCCAAGCCTAGCACTCTATCTACTGTACCAGCCAGCTACCACAAGGAAGTTTATACAAGAGGGAAAACAACAACAACAGCAGCAACACTAGATTTGGAAAGAGAAAGGCAAGATCCAATTCCATCTGGTCACTAGTAAGTGATGGAGTGAGATGTGTCCCTATACAAATCAGTTAATTTGTCTTGGCCTTAGTTTTCTCATCTTTTCAAGGTGGGGTTTGTGCTATTGATGGTGGTGGATGTTATGACCTCTAAGATCACTGCCAACAATAAAATCAAATTTCCCCATGACATAAGATTAGCTTGGAATGGAATGATTATTTGGAAGGGCAAGAAAAGAGAGATAGGATGACCTGTTAGTAAGCTTTATTAATCATCCAAATAGGTGCTAATGAGGGTCTCTACTAGAATAATTACACTGGGAACGAAAGCTAAACCAGGCCAAATTCTATTAGTATGGTCGTAGAAGAAGCCATGAGTGATTAGGTGTGGGAGGTTAAGAACAAGGAAGAGTTACATATTAAAGATTAGACACTGAAGAGTCAAAGGTGAAAGTGGGAACATGGGAGAATGGTTGAATGAAAGCATCCCTGACCAAAAGAGTCAAGACATAAGGGTGGGGTGGCTAGGTGGCACAGTGAATAGAGCGCTGGCCCTGGAGTCAGAAGGACCTGAGTTTGGATCCAGCCTTAGACACTTAACACACACAAACAAAAACCTAGCCGTGTGACCTTGGGCAAGTTACTTAACCCCAATTGCCCTCCAAAAAGCAAAAAAAAAAAAAAAAAAAGACATAAGGGCAAGAAGATCTTATATTGGGGGAAAAAAAAAGCTTGGTTTGGGATAGTAAGGAAGAATTTGTTGAGTTCACCTGAAATCTCCAACTTAATTGCAAAGCAAATTTCATTTTACTTGGCTTTGTATGGTCAGAGTAAAGAAGTTCTTAATGTTATTTTTTATTCCATGACATTAGTCAAGTCACCTCTGAGACTTCCATTTCCAAATTAAACTCACTTCTACTAGACACCATTACTTGCTTTGAAATACCACCCAATCTTAAATAATAATGAAATTATTTAAAAGTCTCCTCTATTCTATAGGGGATATAGACCAGACCTGTAATTTTGTTGTTATAGGTAACTCTCAGGTGAAGACATTTCTCTCTACCAATGAAAGAAGGAATCCTCTCTGTAATTTATAAACTTAGAGAATTGCACAGAGCACTATGCTATGCTGACTGATATTTCAATATTTTCCTAATGGGGAATTACAATATTGTACCTTTATGAAAAAGAAAGACATTATAATTTGAGCTTTCCATTTTACCTAAATACAGAATATCTCGGCCAAGGAATGATGCTTAAAATCAGTAATTATTCATTCTTTGTACAAGTCTCTAGATAGGAAAGGCTAGCCGTCTACTCCCACTCTTGCAAGGGAATGAGAACAAGAGATATTAGAATTCATGTGTAGGATGTTTCTTTCTAACTACTATCTTCTATCCATGACCATATTCCCAGGCTGCAATTTTTGAGGGGAGAGGAATGAAAAATTGAGGGGACAAAAAAAAAAGGAAGAAATAGCCCTAGATAGAGTTGAATAGAGTTAAAATGGGTAGTGTAAGTAACACTTACTTTGTCCCTACACGCACAAACACGCACGCGCGCGCGCACACACACACACACACACACTGCATGTAACTACAAAATTCTAATAAGAGTTGAATACTGCTAAATATCAGTGTGGGGTTTTTAATAATGATAACCCCCCCAAATATTCAGTAATTAGGTATGAAAGTCTGGAATTGCAATCCCAGCACATCAAAACGTTGATCATTTAACTCTGAGAGATGCTTTCTTTCATTAAAAATGGTTACCCAAGCATAACTTCAATAACTTGTCTTGAAAAAAATTGTAAACAGAAGTTAAATCCCAGTGCTTTTTATATACTGCAGATGTTCCTCCTTTTGGAAGTTACTGGGTAAGCAAAAAAGACCTAAAAACCTATGTAAAATCTTATTTTTGCAACACATAGCTTAATTTTCCTTTCTTATTAATATGTATTGAAGGAAGCTGGATACTGAATTTGCATATCAAATGCATTTAATAATATGTGTAATGAGTGGGCAGAGCCAAGATGGCAGATTAAAGGCAGCAACCCAGCCAAACCCTCCCAGCATTTCCCTCCAAACAATTTTAAAATTATGCCTCAAATTAAATTTTGGAGTGACAGAGACAACAAAGGGTTGGAATGAGACATTTTTTTCCAGTCTAGATAACTTAGGAGGTCAGCAGGAGAAGTCTGTGACATGAGAAAAGACTCTGGATCATAGCATTCTTGGTTACAGCACTAACAGCTGGCCCTGGAGGCAGCTGTGATAGCAGAACAGCTTCCCAGGAGCTCCCATTTCATAAATGTTAAAGGTGTTGGACATTGATCAAAAAGAGATTACACGGGGCCCTTTGCTTTTATAGGGTACAGATGGCACTGATTGGCGACTCTATTGCCCATACACAATTCTGGGTCACAGTTCCAGGGAGGAGAGGAGCCCTTGTGGTTGGTTGCAAAGTAGTAGGGTCTCTGGTCACAGTTCTAAGGCAGAGACGAGTACTAACATTTTCAGACTATAGGACAGCAGGGGACCTGATCACAGGTTCAGGGTCAAGAGGAGTGCTAGCCCATGTGCCTACAGAAGAGTAGAGTTTCTTCCTTACTAAAAGAGTGTAGAACAGAAGAACAGCGACCATATCTCTCCCTGGATCGCATCACCTTGGAAGCATCAAAAACATGCAAAGTCTCAGAACAAAATCTCAAAACAGAAAAGTCCAACTTAAATGTAAAGTTTATAGTCAAGAAATAGGCTGGGAAATGGGTAAACAGCAGAAAATAACTTGATCATAAAAAGCTACAGGAAGTAGTGGAAGGGAAGACCAAGACAAAAACTTAGAAGAAGAAAACAACCTGAAAACTGCAAACAACCAAAACCCTAAAGAAAAATGCTAATTAGAGTCACACCAAAGAAAAATTTCTAGAAGAATTTTTTTTTTTAAAAGAAATGAGTGGGAAAGAAAAATCTGGAAAAAGAAATGAGAGAGATACACAAAAGTAAAATAACATTTCAAAAAAGAGAATTAACAACTGGACAAAAGAAACAAACCCCAAAATTGAAGAAAATAATGCCTTAAAAACAGACTTGGTGATTGTTATATCAGTGTGGTTGCTGCTACACAAGTACACACTGGTAAGTGCAGTCACAGAGGGGTTGTAGCCCTGCTAGGTGTGGTCCCTGGAGTTCCTGTTTTCTGTTCTGGGGCAGAGGGTTGGGTTAAAGCTTGCATCCTCTGAAGGGACCACAGGAAGTAAGAGAATTTATGGTGGCAGCATTTTTCTGGTGGGCCTGGTTGTGACTCAGGGGAAGAGAAGAGTACCTGAGGTCAGGAACCTATATAGAGCTTAGAAAACAACAGCAAAAAATGCCTGAAAGCCAAAATATTATCCCCCACACCACAGGGCTAAATCCTGATTGTAACATATAGCCAACAAATAAGCTGTAAAAATGAGTAAGCAATAGAGAAAAAAATGATCATAAATAGCTATTGGTGGTAGAGAAAATCAGTGTTCAAACTCAGATGACAAGAGTTAAATCAAAACAGTTTCATATAAAGCTTCAAAGAAAAATGTAAAATTATCACAAGTTCAAAAAGAGCTCTGAAGAACTTAATAATATTTTAAAAATCAAATAAGTGATGTTGAAGAAAACTGTTGAAAAAAAAGAGTAATGCAAGAAAATTATGAAAAGAAACAACCAAATTAAAAAAAACCGATCCAAAAACTTGTAGAAGAAAATAACTCCTTAAAATTAGAATTGGGCAAGAAAACTAATGATTTCATAGAAGCCCAAGAAATAACAAATAAAATCAAAAGAACAAAAAAAAAATTGAAGAGAATGTGAAACATCTCATTAGTAAAACAACTGAGCGGGAGAATAGACCAAACAGAGACAACGCAAGAATTGTTGGGTTACCTGAAAGTTTTGGTTAAAAAAAGAGTTCAGATACTTTACTTCAAGAGATTACTAAGAAATGTTGCCCTGAAGTTTTAGAACTAGAGGGCAAAATAGAAACAGAAAAAAAAAATCATCCATAATCACCTGAAAGTGATACCATAGTTAAAACTCAAGGAACATCAAAGCTAAGTTTTGAAGCTTCAAGGTCAAGTAGAAAATACTACAAACAATTAGATAAAAATACTATGGAGCTACACTTAGGGAAACACAAGATTTTGCAGTTTCTACATTAAAAGATCAAAGGTCATAGAATAATACATAAGGGGAGCCAAGATGGCGGAGGAGAAACAGCTCATCCAAGCCACTCTGCCGCCAGATTACCCCCAAACTATGTAAAAGGGGACTCTGAACAACTTCTGGAGCCCCAGCACCCACAGAACGACACAGAGAAGTTAACCTCCCGCTGGGGACATCCCAGCAGCCCTGCAGGAAGGACCAGCGCAGCAGTCTGGGACCTGGCAACACCCAGAGTACAGGAGCCGAGCCCAGCCGAGGTCCGCATGAGCCGAGGTTTTAGCCCCGGGGCGGCAGGGCCGGCAGCCAGCTGGAGGAACCCCAGAACACCAGGAGCTGTGGAGACTCCAGAATTATCAACATAGACATGCCTAGAACAAAGTAAGAGGTTGGTGTCCTATGGACTTTGGGACTGGTATTTAGGGAATGCATTGGCTCCCTCCCCTGGGGGCTAGAAGCCACTGAGGAGACACACTATTTTGCAGTTTTCAGAGGCGGCTCCAGCTCCCGGCCTCCAAATTGTAGGGAGATCCAGCGATCAGTCTTGGGGGGTAATCGCTCTTGCTTTAACCTCCCTGGATCTGGATTGTGATCTAGGGTGGAAGTTGTGGGTGGGTTTACAGCTTGCCAGAAACGGAAGTTGCCCCCCACACTTTCGGGACGAAAATTCCTCTATCTAGCCTTAAAGCCATAGTGTGGCAACAAGCCCAAAAGTCAAGTAATTAAGTGGCAACATGCCAAGGCAAAGGAAACAGAAAAATGCAACCCTAGACTCCTATTTTGGGGGCATAGAGCGGGAAAAGGACTGTGAGGTCAGAAGTCCTGCTCCAAAAGCCCCAGGGGAAAACATGAGTGGGTTGCAGGCCATAGAGGACCTTAAGAAGGACTTTAAAAATCAAATAAGAGAAGTGGAGGAAAAATTGGAAAGAGAAATGAGAAGGATGCAGGAAAAGTATGAAATGAGGGTCAACAGCCTGACTGAGGAAAACAACACCTTAAAAAATAGACTAACTCAAATGGCAAAGGAGGCCCAAAAGGGCAATGAGGAGAAGAATGCCTTAAAAAGTCGAATTTGCCAGATGGAAAAAGAATCTCAAAAGTTCACTGAGGAGATTCATTCCTTCAGAGTTAGACTGGAGCAAATGGAACCTAATGACTTTATGAGAAATCAAGATGCTGTTAAGCAGATCCAAACAAATGAAAGATTAGAAGGCAATGTGAAATATCTCATGGGAAAAACCACTGACCTGGAAAATAGATCCAGGAGAGACAATTTAAAAATTATTGGACTACCTGAAAGCCATGATCAAAGAAAGAACCTAGAAATCACCCTTCAAGAAATTCTCAAGGAAAACTGCCCTGATGTTTTAGATCCAGAGGGCAAAATAGAGGTTGAAAGAATCCACCGATCACCTCCTGAAAAAGATCCCAAAAAGAAAACTCCCAGGAATATTATAGCCAGGTTCCAGAATCCCCAGATCAAGGAGAAAATACTCCAAGCAGCCAGGAAGAAACAATTTCAATATTGTGGAAACACAATCAGAATAGCCCAGGACCTGGCAGCTTCTACACTGAGGGATCGAAGGGCATGGAATATGATATTCCAGAGGGCAAAAGAACTGGGAATGAACCCAAGGGTCACCTACCCAGCAAAACTGAGTATTTTGTTTCAGGGGAAAATATGGTCATTCAGTGGAATAGAGGACTTTCAAGCATTCTTGAGGAAAAAACCAGAATTGAATAGAAAATTTGACATCCAGACACAAGAAGGAAGAGATGCCTGAGAAGGTAATCAGGGAAAAGAAATCAAAAGGAACTTATCAAAGTTGAACTATTTACATTCCTATATGGAAAAGCAGTAACTGTGACTGATGATATCTTTCTCACTATGAAAATAATGGCAGAAGGGGGTGTGGTCATATGAATACATATGTGAATGTGTGTGTATAAGGTTACAGTTATATATGGATAGAGGGCATAGATTGAATTTGTTGGGAAGGGAGAATACTCAAGGGATGAAATTATGAGGTGAGAGAGGAAAGTGGCAAGAGGAGATGGGGAGAGACAGGGTAGGGTAAACTATCTCATGTAGAAGAAGCAAGGGGAAGTGGTTGCAAAGGAGGGGGAGAATAAGGAAGGCTAAAAAGGCAAAACCACATTCACATTGAATTTGGTTCAGGGAGAAAATGACATACATACTAAATGGGATATCTCAACCTGCAGCAGGATAGGGGGAAGGGGGATGAGAGGAGGGATGATGGATGGAAGGGCATCCTTGGGGGGAGGGGAGGTTGGAAGTACCCACTATAGAAGAGGGACAGGATCATGTAGGGAATGGACCAGGTGGGGGGTGGGATGAGTGGGAGGGAATTATAAGCAGCCTTGTACAACATATCTACTATGATAATGTTTTGCATAGCTAGACATGTACAACATATACTGAATTACTTATCTCCCAAGAGGGAATGGGTGACAAGGGAGGAAGGAAATGGATCTGAAATTCAAGGTCTTAACATTAAATGTTTCAAATATATATAATATATTTTTTTTTATATATATATATATATATATATAAATACTATTATTAATACTCTTTTGCTTGTAATTGGGAGATAAGATGTGCAGGCATTGGGACACAGAGATTCACCTTCCTCTAATGGAAAAGTCGAAGGGGGTATGGGAGAAGGTATGGGAGAGAGCAGATTGGAGGAAGTGATATCTTGTAGGACTGCTATTCTGGGAGGTTGGGTAGGGGAATAATGGGGGGAAAATGATTGTAACTCAAAATCTGGCGGAAATGAATGATGTAAAACAGAAGTTAATAAAGCATTTGTTTAAAAAAAAAGAATAATACAAAAGAAGGACAAAGGAACTAGGCTTGCAATCAAAAATAAATACAGTAAAGGTGTATGTTATCCTGAACGAAAAATAAAATGAACATTTACTGAAGTAAGAGACTTTAAGGTATTTGTGAAAAAAATATCAAAACCAAATGGAAAATTTAACCTTCTAAACTTAAGGGAAACATAAGCAATGACCCTGTTTGATCTTCATAACAACACTGCTAAAAATACATTCTATGTTTAGTCCCATTTTAAAATAGAGGAAACTGAGCCGAAACAAAGTTAAGTGATTTTCACAGGGTTCTCTAACAAGTAAGCTCTTTTCACTGAAAAGAAGATTGGAGCCTTCCCTGGTCTAAGTCCTAGATTTTTTGGTTTGGAGACTGGCATGGGTAGTTGATCTAGGGTATAATCTCCCCTTTTTGTTGTTTCTGGATGTAAACTCTTGGATGCATTCCAAAGGGTTTCAAAGTTAAATGTGAATTAAAGGAGAGGGTAAGCTAAGTAGAGAGTTGAGAGGGCAACCAAGTACTGAGGGGTTGTGATTGATGAGGTGGAAATAAGGGATTTGTTCTTCTTTGTTTCTCTTGTAGAGGAAGAAATTCACACCTTCATTATGGAAATGAGAAAGGGGAGGAGAAGCCCAGGAAGAAAAGTGGTATGAAAGGCCAGTACTGACTCAGTTTGAAAAGTCTCTGCTCAAAATCTCCATTCCAGCTGCAGTTGCCTCCTGATCTAGAAGCCTCCTAGCAGTACATTGAAGGTGCAGTTAGAGAAATTTGGCAGGCTAGTCAGCATCACGGTGGAGGAGGTACAGAAGCATCATTCTGCACACATGCTTATGTTCAGGTTATTGGAGAGGACCTATGGTATGTTTGTATCTGATTGTAAAAAGTCACTAGAATTGGATGAAAAGAGTCACAAGCTAAACATGTTTGCTAAACGTCATACAGAGTATGGTCCTGTGTTGTACGTGCCCGTTGTGAAAGAAAATCTTAGAGAGAAAGACTCTCTGAGAGCAGTGGATACAGGTGGGCAGAACTAGTATCCTGCTAATCAAGGAGAAGAACTTGAATAATTAGTGACTACTACATGTCCATACCCACCAGATCCTCATGTGGCTTTACCTTCAGATACTCAGATTCAAAGATTGCCAAGTGGATCTACTGTGGAGTCTTCAGCTGTGGCACTATCTCCTTCATATCCATGCTGGATAAAACGCTGCTTTGGCTAGCATAGGTGGTATTTACCAACAAGGAGCTGGGATGACTATGACTATGATGGAAGCTGATGACACAAAGAATACTGCAGTGATAGCCAAAAAGTCCCCCATGATACCTAAACCACGGTGGGCTCTTATCATAGGAACTATACAGTCATCAGTGGACATCTAGACTGAGTCCAATGTCTTGCTAGAACCCGGAAATCTGTGGTTTGTTATAAAAATCTGGGACCTGGCTAGTGGCAAATTAATCATTGACTGGACTTATCAGTAGTGTAAGACGGGTGATATTAAATACAAGTAGTCCATACCTCTTCTCCTGTGAAGACAAGCAGGTGAAGTGCTGGGATATGGAATACAATAAACTTATCAGACATTATCATGACATCTAAGTGGAGTATAAGGTTTTGATTTGCACCCAACAATTGATGTGCTGGTGACTTTTAGCAGGGATTCAACTGAAAGGACATGGAAATTGAGGACAGGATCCAGAGTACACATATTGGTGGGGCATACAAATCCAATGAATACAATAAGTGTCAAGCTTCAGAACTACAGATCGTTACAGGAAGCCATGACACAACCATAAGATTATGGAACGTAATGATGGAAAAAAACATGAGCCACATTAACAAATCACAAAAAATCAATGACAGCAGTGGTTTTGCATACAGGACATTACATGTTTACATCTGGTTCTCCAGATAATATTAAACAGTGCAGATTCCCTGATGGAAACTTCCTTCAAAATCTCTCTGGTCATGATGCTATAATGAATACATTAACTGTGAATTCAGAGGGAGTGCTGGTGTCTGGAAAAGATAATGACACCATTCATCTGCAAGACAAGAAACTGGATACAATTTCCAAAGAGTGCATTCAGCTGTGCAGCCTGGATCTTTGGACAGCAAGTCAGGAATATTTGTCTGTGTTTTTGACCAATCTGGAAGTTTATTACTCACTGCAAAAGTTGATAAAACCAACAAGGTATACAGAGAACATGATTCAGCTCAGCTCAGGGATGAAGAATCTCATTCAGTTTACTGGAAACCAGAAATGGTCAAGAGAAGATTTTAAAGTGGTGAAGTCTATATGATTGGACCAGTGTTGTATATTGTTGCTTTTTGTATATTGTTGTATATCGTTGCTTTTGTAAGTTCAGTCACATTATACTCTATATAGCACTATGAAGCAAAAACTCAGCAGATGTCATTACTGCTTCATCACATTTTAGAATAAACTCCCTTTTCCCTAAAAATTGAAAAGAAAACAAAAACAGAATTGGTTCAATGGTAAAAGAGGCACAAAATTCACCAAAGAAAGGAACTACTTAAAAAGCATAATAGGCTAAATGAAAAAAGAGTTACAAAGCATTAGTGAAGAAAATAATGGCTTAACAATTAGAATTTGGAAACTGGAAACTAATGACTCCATGAGATGACTATTTTTTTTTTGTTTTAAAAAGGGGTGGCTAGGTAGTGCAGTGAATAGAGCACTGGCCCTGGAGTCAGGAGGATATGAGTTCAAATCTGGTCTCAGATACTTGACACACTTATTAGCCATGTGGCTTTGGGAAAATCACTTAACCCCAATTGCCCTCCAAAAAGAAAAAAAAAACAGAAAAAATAAGAAAATGTGAAATATATCATGATAAAATATGCCCTGTAGGGGGTGGAGTCAAGATGGTGGAGTAGTAACAGCATTTCCACTCTGGCCCACACCACTTCTAAATTCACATAAGAGGGACTCTGAACAAATTCTGGGGCTACAGAACACACAAAATGACACAGAGAAGCTAACCTTCCACTGAGGACATCCCAGCAGCCCAGCAGGGAGCGGCCAGCTGAACAGTCTGGGAGCCAACCCCAGCCCCCTGTGAGCCAGAAGTTTTAGCCCAAGGGTGACCAGACCAGCAGCTGGCTGGAGGGACCCCAGAACACACATGGCTGTGGTGTTTCCAGAATTACCAACACATAGATGCCATGGAAAAGTGAGAGGTTAGTGTAGTATGGACTTTGGGACTTATTAGTGGGGAGAGCAAGTGACCTCTTTCCCTGGGGGTGAAAAGCTGCTGAGATGCTTCAGCACAGCTGTGGACACACAGGGCAGCTGCAGTTACTGGCCTGTGGACTGTAGGAGGACTAGAGTTGAATAGAAAATTTGACATTCAGATACAAGAAGTAAGAGATGCTTACAGGGAAAAGAAGTCATAAGAACCTTATCAAACTTGAACTATTTACTTCCTACATGGAAAAACAATAACTGTAACTGATAAAACTTTTCTCAGTATGAAAATAGTTGAAGAAGGGTATATGGGCATATGAATACATATGTTAATGTGTGCATATATGTTTACAGGTATAAATAGATAGAGGGCACAGGTCGAATTTAATAGGAAGGGATGATACTTAAAAGGTGAAATTAAGAGTTGAGAGAGGAATATAACAAGAGGAGATGGGAAGAGACAGAATGGGGTAAACTATCTCAAGTAGAAGAGGCAAGGGAAAATGGTTACAAGGGAGGGGAAGAACAGGAAGGCAAAAAGGCAAAACTTTATTCTCATTGAATTTGGCTCAGGGAGAGAACGACATACATACCAAATAGGACAAATCACCCTACAGGAGAATAGGGGGAAGAAGATGAGAAGGGGAATGATGGAAGGGAGGGTGGGAGGGAAGGGGGAGAAGGAAGTTGGAAGCACCCACTTTTGAAAAGGAACAGGAACAAAGTAAGCAATAGACCAAGTGGGAGGTGGGATAGGAGGGAGGGAAATATAGTCAGTCTCATGCATTATATCTACTATGGTAATGTTTTCCATAGCTACACACGTACGACATATACTGAATTTCTTATCTTCCCAGTAAGGGTGGGTGACAAAGGAGGAAGGGAATGAATCCGGAATTCAAAGTTTTAAAATCAATGTTTAAAAATATATCAATACTCTTATTAATAGTATTTTACATGTAATTGGGAAATAAGATATATAGGCACTGGGGCACAGAGACTCACCTTGCCCTACTGAAAAAGTCGAAGGGGGTATGGGGGAAGATATGGGAGAGAGCAGATGGGATGAAGGGATATCCTATGGGTCTGCTATTCTGGGGTGGAGAGAAGGGAAAAATGGGGAAAAATTGTAACTCAAAATCTGGTGGAAATGAATGATGTAAACCAGAGGTTAATAAAGCATTTGAAAAAATGCCCTGTTAAATAGATCAATAAGAGATATTTTAAGAATTATTGGACTACCTATAAGTCACAATTGGAAAAAGAACCTAGATACCATGCTATAAGGAATTATAAAGGAAAACTCTCAATAAAATAAATCTAGAGGGTAAAATAGACATTGAAAGAATCCAACAATCACATTTTGAAAGTGATCCCAAAATGCAAACATGCAAGATATTACAGTCAAATTCTAGAACACCTATGTCAAGAAGAAAATATTGTAGTCAGAAAGAAACAATTAAAGTATCATAAAGCCTCACACAAGATTTAGCAGCATCCATGTTAAAGAAGCAGAGGACTTGCAATATGATATTCCATAAGACAATGGAGCCAGGATTACAACCAACAATAACCTGCACAGCACATAATTCTTCAGGGGAAAAAAATGGATACTTGATGAAATAGAGGAATTTTGAGCATTCCTGATAAAAATTATCAGACCTGAATAGAAAATTTGACATTCAAACACAGACCTCAAGAGATGCATAGAAAGGTAATGATGAAAAAGAAAACATAAGAGACTCAGTCTCATAAGGAGATGGAGCAGAATCCATTATGTTTCAACTGAAGTAAAAAAAAAGGCAGGGATAGTAATCGTGATCCCAGAGAAGGCAAAAACAAAAATAGTCCTAATTAGAAGAGATAATTATGGAAACTATTATGATAAAAATTATTACAGAAAAAGAATACACACAAATTTATAGCAGGTTTCTCTGATAAAGGCTTCTTTTCTGAAATATATACAGAACTAAGTCAAATTTATTTTTAAAAAAAGATGAGAGCCATTCCCCAACTGATAAGTTGTTAAGGGATATGAACAAACAATTTTCAGAAGATGAAATCAAAGCTATCTGTAGTCATATGAAAATATGCTCTAAACCACTATGGATTAGAGAAAGGCAAATGAAAATAATTCTGAGATACCACCTCTCACCTGTCAGCAGTGACAGATGCTGAAGAGATGAGGGAAAGTATGTAAATAATGAACGTTTGTAGAGTTGTGAACTGGTTCAACCATGCACAAAAAGCTATAAAATTCTACATGCTTTTGACCCAACAGTAGCACTCTTTAGAGAATAAAGAAAAAGGAAAAGGACCTACATGAATTATATATATCACAACTTGTTGTGTTAACAAAAGAAATGAAATTAGGGAAGGATGCTCATCAATTGATGAATGGCTGAACAAGTTGTAGCATATGATTGTGATAGAATACTGTCATGCTATTAAAAAAAGACAAGGGGAATGACTTCAGAATAACATGGGAAGATCTATGTGAACTGATGCACATAGAAGTGAGCAGAACTAGTAGATCATAATACACAATAGTACTGATGATCAACTATGAAAGACTTAGCTGTTCTGATCAATACAGTTCAGGGGGAAAAGGTCAGCACCCCGAACTTCAGAGTTACAGAACTTACAGATCAAACAGACAGGCTTCCAAACTGTCCTACCATTATATCAATACCAAATCACAGTTACCAGAGAGGGAAGCATCAACATCTGGGTTTTCAAAGCCGGGGGGCTCTCAACAACGGCTTCCCAGAGTCTCATCTAGTCAAATCACACAACACTTCTCAAAGTGAGCCCCAAAGCAAAGCCTCTCATCAGAGTTTATATAGCCTTCTCCTAGCTCAAAGATTGTAACAACCTCCTTGACCCACTGCCCAATCACAAAAGTATCAAGGTTGGGCTTCCCTGAAAAACAAGCCTCCCACCACAGGCTCCAGGTGCACTTAAGCTAGGGGCAGTGAAGATCTTTAAATTTGCATTTCCATTACATACAGTGATCAAGAAAAATTTCAAAGGACTCATGACAAAAAATGCTATGCACCTCTAGAGAAAGAACTAATGAGCTCTGATTCCAAATTGAATGATAGATTGCTAGTTTTATGTTTTTACACTTTTTTGTGATATGACTAATATAAAAATATATTTTGTGTGATCTCACATGTATAATTGATATAATATTGCTTTACTTCCTAGTGAATGTGGGAGAGACAGGCAAGAATGAATGTATTTGAAACTCATTTTTTTTCAAATGCTTTATTAACTTCTGGTTTACATCATGCATTTCTGCCAGATTTTGAGTTACATTTCTCCCCATTTTTCACCTACCCACTACTCCAAAATATCAGTCCCACTAAATATGCCCTCCTCCAATCTGCTCTCTCACATGTCTTCTCCCATACCCCCTTCGACTTTTCCAGTAGGGCATAGTGCATCTCTATGCCCCAATGCTGGTATATCTTATTTCCCACTTAAATGTAAAATAGTATTAATAATAGTATTTTTATATTTTTAAACATTTGAATTTAAAACTTTGAATAACAGATTCATTCCCTTTCTCCCTTGTCACCCACCCTTACTGAGAAGATAAGCAATTCATTATATGTTGTACATGTGTAGCTATGAAAAACAATACCATTGTAGATATATTGCAATAGACTGACTATATTTCCCTCCCTCCTATCCCACCTCCCACTCATTCCACTCTCTACTTTGATCCTGTCCCCTTTCAAAAGTGGGTGCCTCCAACTTGCCTCCCCCCACCCAGCCTGCTCTCCTTTCCATCATCCCTCTTCTCATATTCTTCCCCCCTACTCTCCTATAGGGGAGATATCCTATTTAGTATGTATGTCATTCTCTCCCTGAGCCAAAATCGACGAGAATAAAGTTTTACCTTTTTGCCTTCCTGTTCTTCCCCTCCCTTGTAACCATTTTCCCTTGCCTCTTCTATATGAAATAGTTTACCCCATTCTGTCTTTCCCCATCTCCTCTTGTTATATTCCTCTCTCACCTCTTAATTTCATCCTTTAATCATTATCCCTTCCTATTAAAATTGTTCTGTGCCCTCTATCTATGTATACCTGAAAACATATATACACACATTCCCATATGTATTCATATGTCCATATAACTTTCTTCAACTATTTTCATACTGAGAAAAGTTTCATCAGTTACAATTATCGTTCTTCCATATAGGAATGTAAATAGTTCAAATTTGATAAGTTCCTTATGATTTCTTTTCCCTGTTTACCTTCTCAAGCTTCTCTTGCTTCTTGTATGTGAACGTCAAATTTTCTATTCAACTCTGTTTTTTTCATCAAGAATACTTGAAAGTCCTCTGTTCCACTGAATAGCCATATTTTCCCCTAAAACATGATACTCAGTTGTGCTGGATATGTGATTCTTGGTTTTAATCCCAGCTCCTTTGCCCTCCAGAATATCATATTTGAAGCCCTTTGATCCCTCAGTGTAGAAGCTGCCATATCCTGTGTTAACCTTATTGTTTTTCACAATAATCAAATTGTTTCTTCCTGGCTACTTGTAATATTCTCTCCTTGATCTGGGAATTCTGGAACCTGGCTATAATGTTCCTAGGAGTTTTCTTTTTGGGATCTTTTTCAGAAGGTGATTGATGGGAGTCTTTCAACCTCTTTTTGCCTTCTGCTTCTAAAACATTAGGGCAGTTTTCCTTGAGAATTTCTTGAAGGCTGATCTCTAGGTTCTTTCTCTGATCATGGCTTTCAGGTAGTCCAATAATTTTTAAATTATCTCTCCTGGATCTATTTTCCAAGTCAGTGGTTTTTCCCATGAGATATTTCACATTGCCTTCTATTATTTCATTTGTTTGAATCTGTTTAATAGCATCTTGATTTCTCATAAAGTCACTAGCTTCCATTTGCTCCAATCTAATTCTGAAGGAATGATTCTCCTCAGTGAACTTTTGAGATTCTGTTTCCATCTGGCAAATTTGGATTTTTAAGGCATTCTTCTCCTCATTGCCTTTTTGAGCCACTTTTGCCATTTGAGTTAGTCTATTTTTAAGGTGCTCTTTTTCTCTGTCAGGCTGTTGACTCTCATTTCATAATTTTCTTGCATCATTTTCATTTCTCTTCCCAATTTTTCCTCCACTTCTCTTATTTGCTTCTTAAGGTACTCTATGGCCTGTAACCAGCTCATATTTTTCCTGGAAGCTTTTGGTGTAGAAGTTCTGACTTAAATTTCTTTCTCCTGTTCCATGCTTTGATCCTTTTTGCCCCCAAAATAGGTGTTTAATATTGTATTCTTCTGTTTGTTTTGCTTCCTTTGCCTGTACTTGTTTCCACTCAATTACTTGACTTTTGGGCTTTTTGCCACAGTAGGACTCTGCCACCAGCCAGGGGAGCTTCTGTCCCAAACACTGGCGGTTTTCTCAGCTGCTGAAGGTATTAGTTGCCTGCTCTCTCTAAAACCTCCACAGGCTCTGGCAAGCTGGTCACACACCCTAAGACCTCCACCCCAGACCGCAATCCAGATCCAAGCAAGAGTGATTACCCCTCAGACTGGTCCCCCAGTCTCCCTAGGAGCTGAAGCTGAAACATCGAGGTGGCTATGCTGTGGCTCCCCACTGGCTTCTGGCCCTGGGGGAAAGAGGCCAACACTTTCCCCACTACTGGTCCCAAAGTCCACAGTGGACTGACTTCTCACTTTGTCCTTGGCATCTATGTGTTGATAATTCTGGAAATGCCACAGCTGCTGGAGTTCTGGAGACCCTCCAGCCAGTGTTTGGTCAGGCCTGCCCCGGGGCTAAAGCCTGTGCTTCATGTGGGCCTGGGCTCACCTCGGCTCAGCTCCCAGAGCACTGTGCTGAATGCTCCCTGCTGGGCTGCCAGGCTATCCTCAGCAGGAGGTTAGCTTCTCTGTGTCATTTTATGGGTTCTGTAGCTCCAAAGTTTATTTAGAGTCCCCTTTTACATTGATTGATGAAGCTGGATGCTGGAGCCCCATGGAAGTCCTGTTTCTACTCTTGAAACTCATTTTTAAGAGTATTAAAAAGAAATAATAAATATTTTAAAAAGAAAAAAATATATTTATATGCATAATGAAACATGACTTTTCTCTTACTGAGTCTTCCTGCATGGAACAAAGTAAATGAAAAGAAAATTGGGAGAGGCTCCCTAAATGAATCCCTGAAGTTGTGGGACATTAGAACAACACTAACTCCAAACTGGAGAAAAAAGAGAGAGAAATATTGTAATGAGTCTCTGAGAGTCTTCTTGAACTCAGAGAAAGAGATTCCCATGTGAATGAGGAGGAGAGCAAAGCCCTACACTCTTGAGAGTCTTCTCTAGTATAAATTTTGGAACTATGGAGAACTTTTGGGTAAAGGGTGTTTAAGAATAAGAAGATATTCTTTGAGTTGTAAAAACATCTGGTGGTTCTTTCTGTATAAGCTCACATTAGACTGCAGTTTCCCTGAGAAAGTTGGAGGAGGAAGAGAACAGTCACATTGTGCACACCAGCTAAAGGGACTGGTGAGGAAACTAGCATTTGTCAAAGAGCCTTGCAACAAACTAGGGTGACAAAAGATGGTGAGTGGAACATTTGAGAGATCCAAAGAGAATGTCCTCAAGGAAAACCATGGAGGAGAGAAACAAAGAACAGGGACTGGCATGTTGGCTAAGAATAGTGGAAGGTAATGATTAAAATAGAGAGAATGATATCAAAGGTATAGAAATAATAGAATTAAAAGCTGGTACTTGGCGGGGAAACAACATGAATTTATCAACTTTTAGCCAATTTGTTTTTAAAAGACAGAAAATCAAATCAATAAAATAACATATGAACAAAGTGAAATTACATCTCAAACCAGGAGGAAAAATGATGGTTTTTAATGGTATGAACTATTTATACATAGTTATATGCTGATAAATCTAAGAACACACACACACACACACACACACACACACACACACACACAAGATCACCTTTTAAAACAGAAATTACCCATCCAATGAGATCACCAAAGAGAGATGTTAAACAACTAACTCTAAGAATAAGAAATAGATATACCCATGGCCAGAGAAAGGGAGTAGTGGTGTTTAATTTTTCATGGATTTACTGGATAATTCTATGAAACATTTTAAGAATAAGTAATTACCAACACCACATGAATCATTCAAAAAATTGAGAAAGAATTCATATTGTGAAACATATGTAGTGCTAAATATCTAAACCAGGAAAAGATGAAGTACAGAACTACAGACCAAATAACTTTAATGAATATTGAGTCAAAAACCTTTAAATAAAATCTTGTCACACAGAATGAAGTTATGAATCTAAGATTTCATTTATTCTGACCAAGATGAATTTATACCAGGGAAACAAGGACAGTTCAACATTAGGAAAACAATCAACATAAACCAAAGCATCCCAAATAAAATCCAGAACTACACGATTATCTCAAAAAGCTACAGAAAAATAAAAAACAGTTTTTGACAAAGTACATAAAAAAAACATCACTACAAATTATAGACATAGCAGACCCCTTTTTAATATCAGGAAAAGCACCGTTGGTATTGGTTTATTAAAAAAAAATAGCAGAGCAGTTCAATGAAACTACTAGATAATGGAAAAATCATAAATAATGAAACTCAATAACTCAAGTGCTCAATAAAACCTCAAACATAAATTACTTTGAGAAAAGAAGTCTTTATTTGATGAGAACTTCTGGGAAAACTGAAAATCAGTCTGGCAGAAAGTAGGCTTAGCCCAACATCTTATATCATATTCCATAATAAATTCAAAACTGATACATAACCTGAATATTAAAGATCATGTTATAAAAAAATAAAAAGAAGTAGATCTTACCCTGTTCATGGCTTTGGCTAAAAGATTAATATTGAAGCCAACTTGTAACAGAGGCAGTTAAAAAAATAGAAAATTATGATTACATATAATTGAAAAGCTTTTACATGATACAAAATCTCTGGGATGAGAGGGGGGACAATTAACTAGGGGTAAAAAATCATTGTTATCAAATTCCTTAAATAAGATTTTGCTATTTAATAGAGATAGACAACTACATATATAATAACAAAAGCCATTTTATAATAGATAACTGGCCAAATGATGTCAAAGATAATAGAAATAATAAAACTAAAAGCTAGTTCTTTGAAAAGACTGACAAAAGTGCAATTAACAGAACAAACTGAAAACTAGTAAAGACCATATAAATGGATACTCCAAATTACTAAGAGAAAACCATTCATTAAAATGTTTCTTTGCTCCTATGTGAATATTGGATTGTCTACACACACACACAATCTAAGTTCTGTATTCAGACATACTCATATGACATTATATGGTCGAAAATTTGGATTTATTAGTGTAGGGAACCAATATGGAAATTTCCTCCACTAATGTAGATGTTTATTTCACCTACACTGCACAGTTTAGATAATCTCTAGAGATACCAAGAGGTCCTTTGCTTTACCCACAATTACAGAGAGTTTGAAAGTTCACTTTACAAGTAAGGAGGATGAGTTAAGTAAGTAGAGTTAAGTTTCAGAAGAAATATGCCAAAGAATAGATGCCCTGTTGCTTTAGAATGCTTTATTAACAACCAAGGGGAGGGAGATGCCCAAATGCTGCTTCTTTCAGAAGGACCAGAAGCTGAAATAATATAATATTTATATATTTATGATAGTAAAGACTGGGGGTTAGAGTTACACCTTGGAAACTTTGTTTCTTTATGGGGGTCCAGACCTATCTTGGGGCAACTTTAGGAATTCAGGTTTTCTGGTAATAAATTTGTACTTCCTGAGATACCTTTGTTTTCACGGTCTTTATATGATTAAATCCAAGACTTAGAAGCTGAAGGATAAAAGCATAAATTGATAATAATAACTAAAATGCATATAGTTCTAGCACTTCAATATTGGTGAGATATATGCTGGGTTGGTGAGCAGATAAATGTGTTGGTGGGAGTGCAGGAGGACATGGAGGACACACCCTTCTGAGTAACTCCAGCTGCCTCCTCCTTTAAATTGAGAGGTCAGTTCTATGAGCCTTAGCAACCTCAATTTCACTAATCTCCAGATTATGGAGATTTCCCAGGAAATAGGATTGTGAACCCCTAAGGATTTTTGTTTGTCAACAAGCATTATCTCTATCTTTTTGTTGCCTGATGATTTAAGATTCATAAAACACTTTGCAGGCATTATCTCATTTAATTATTTGACATCGTCCTGAGGAAGTTTTTTTTTGTTTGTCTTTTTAGAGGGGGAAAGGCAGGGCAATTGGGGTTATGTGACTTGCCCAAGGTCACACAGCTAGTAAGTGTTAGGTGTCTGAGGCCAAATTTGAACTCAGGTCCTCCTGACTCCAGGGCTGGTGCTCTATTCACTTTGCCACTAGCTGCCCCACGTGGAAGCTTTTATAGACATTATTTAACAAAGGAGGATGAACTGAGGTTCAGAGAGTTTGAACCATGTACCCAGTCATGCAGCTACCTCATCAAAGAGGCAGAATTCCAAGGTCTACATGACTACAAGTTAGTAGTTTATCCACAGCCTCACACTGGCTTTCAAATTCACTAGAAAAGCAGATGTTATGGAGAAAAGCTGAGGTGATCCTCTTGTGTACTAAAGAATATTTTCATAAGCAATATTCATTTTCTAATTTATATTCCTTGTATTGTTTTACTTGATCTGGATTTTGTTTTGTTTTGTTTCTTAAGGTGAAGCCCAGATAGTATGGCTGATAAGTCTTCCCAATAATTAATGTGTAATAATGATAACACCTTGCATGTAACAACTGTTTTTGGGTTTACAAAATGCTTTTGTTTCAACCATTCTGTGAGATAGGTAATGGAAATATTACCTTAATTTTACAGATACAAAAACTGAGTCACAAATTTAATGAATATTTCAATTGAGTTTGAACTGCCTTCTGCCCACAAGTTCAATGACCTTTCCATTACTCTGTGTTAACCTACCAAATTTATTTTCTTTGTGCCAGAAAATTTGTCAAAATGTCTTACATATGGCTTTGGATTTCATCATTCCAATGAAACTGCTCTCCCCAAAGTTACTAATGATCTCTGAATGGCCAAATCTAAAGGTCTTTATTCAATCCTCTTTTGTCTTGCCCTCTTTGTAGTCTTTGACAATGCTGATCATCCTCTCCTCCTTGATACTCTCTTCTCTCCAGGTTTTCAGGACACCACACTCTCTTAGTTCTCTTACCTATATGACCACTCTTCAGTTTCCTTTGCTAGAACCTCATCCGAATCATACCCATTTAGCACAGAAATGCCATCAGATTCTGTCCTAGGTCATCCTCTCTTCCCCTCCTACACCACTTCACTTGTGGTTGTCATCAACTCACAGGAAATTTAATTACCATGTCTATGCTAATGATTCTATAAGTGACTTATCTTGCCCTAATCTCTCTGTTGACTTCCATTCTCACATCTCTAACTGCCTTTCAGACTCAACTAACTGGATGCCCAGAGACATCTTAAATTCAACATGTCCAAAAATGAATTCACTATCTTTCCTTCTGAATTGTCTTCCCTTCCAAACTTCCCTGTTACTGTCTAGGGCACCACCATCCTTTCAGTCCTAAAGACTCTTACTCTCTCTCATCCTCCCATAGCCAATCTCTTGCCAAAGCAACAGCTAGGTGGTACAGTGGATAGAGTGTCATGCCTCAAGACAGGAAAACTCATCCTCCTGAGTTCAAATCTGGCTTCAGACATTTCCTAGCTGTGTGAACCTGGGCATGTCACTTCATCCTATTTGCTTCAGTTTCCTCATCTGTAAAATGAGCTGAAGAAGCAAATAGCAAACTACTCCTATATCTTTGTCAAGAAAATTGCAAATGGAGTCATAAGGATTTGGGCACAACTAAACAACAACAACAAATTGATTTCATTTTTGCAACATCTCTAAAATACTACCCTTTATCTCTTCTGATACTGTCATCACCTTGGTGCAGGTCTTCATCACCTCAGTCTTTGCTGCAATAGCTAGCTGATTGGTCTGCTTGTCAAAAGTCTCTCCCCACTCCATCTATCTTCCATTTATCTGTCAAAGTGATTTTCCTAAAACTCAGGTTCAACCATGTCATCACTTTACTCAATAAATGCCAGTGACTCCCTATCACCTCCACAATAAAATACAAAACTCTCTAGGGTTCAAAGCCTTATTCCCCAGCACGTACACTTTAATCTAATGAAACCAAATTTGGCCTCAGAAACTTCCTAGCTGTGCGACCCTGGGAAAGTCACTGTTCCTTTCTGTTCATCAAACAAGATACTCCATCTCTTAAGCTTCAGGCATTTTCTTGTCTGTCCCCCATCCCAGGAATGCTGATCCTCCTCATATCTGCCTCTTGGTTTCACTGGCTTCAAGTCCTCAACTAAAGTCCCACCTTCTACAGAAAGTCTTTTAGTGTGTTCCCTCTGTTAATTCTTTCTTATTTATTCTCTCTATATCTTGTTCGTATATATTTGTTTGTGGTCTCTCTCCCTTAGATTGTGAGCTCCTCTAGAGAGAGAGGGAGAAAAAATAAAACAGCACTGTCTTTTGCCCCTTTTTTGCATCCTTAATGTTAGCAGAGTGCCTGGCACTTAACAGTCACTTAACATTGTTTATTTTTTTTGGAGGGGGGAAGGCAGGGCAATTGGGATTAAGTGACTTGCCCAAGGTCACACAGCTAATATATGTTAAATCTCTGAGGCTGGATTGGAACTCAGGTTCTACTGACTCTGGGGCCAGTGCTCTATTCACTGTGCCACCTAGCTGCCCCTTAACATTGCTTATTGAATGACTGAAAATTTCTTGGATGAACTAAAGTTTAGTCAGGGCAGCTGGTACTGAAGAAAAACCAGGCTGAGGTGGGGGAATGTAAAGTTAGCAAGATTAACCAGGTTTACTGAACTGGTTGGGGTTTTTCAGACTGAGGATGATGCCCATCCAGCTCCACAAGATTCCCTGTATTACACCACTGTGGAAAAACCGAGCTGGGGGTGGGTTGGGGGGTAAGGATGCATTAGAGTAACAAGTCTGGCTGGGGAACAAAGGCAGGCTACATCTATATAAAACTGATTGACATCAAACAAGAAAGAATTATCATTTATTTCTAAAAGTATGTCATGGGGGAAATGCTCCAAAGTTACCTATAGCATGTGGTTTATGATTCCCAATATTAAAAATCTTCCAGTTCCTTTTGCTTCATGTTATAATAACTTGTTTCATGTTCTATAGCCACACATTACAAAAATGTAATCTTTTTAAATTTTTGGTTTTTTTACATGCAAATGAGGAATAATATTTACAGGCGCTGGGGTATAGAAATCCATCTAGCCCTACCACAAATTTAGGGGGGGGTGATGGGAGACATACAAAAGAAAACAGATTGGGGGAAGGGGTATTTAGTAGGCTTGCTATTTTGGGGTGGGGGAAGGGGAAAGATGTGGAGAGAAAAAAATTGTAACTCAAAATCTTGTGGAAATGAATGTTGAAAACAAAAAATAAATAAATATATTTTTTTAATGTAATCTTTTTGAACAATATTTCTTGAAGCAAATAAGTCTGGAGCCTAAAGAGATAGAGAGGCAGATTCTAAGGTGAAATGATAAGCTAATATTTCTGTCAATCTGTATTTGAGGACAACATGCCAGTTCTTGAGTGAAAATGAGCTCTAATGGGCAGAAATAGGAGGGTAGAGCAATACAGGAAAACCGCAGCCATTGTATACTTAAGTTTTCTGCTGAATGAGGTTTCCCAGCTTGAAGTCCATTTCCATCTGAAAAAAACAAAATCATCTTCATCTATTACCTACTTGTAGAACATGGGAGCTTTTGTTTCTGATTTCACACATGGTCTGCAAATGCCAAGGCATCATACCTAAAGGCATCCAAGTTGAATGACCTTCATGGTTTTCTTTTGCAATGTGAAATTTAAAGAAGGCATAGAGATGCCTCCAGAGCTAACGGCAGAATGTTCCGTGAATCCTCCCATGTGTTTAAAAGAAACTTCTTAGATAATACCTTTCCTCTAGGTAAATCCTGGCAAGTCATTAGGTACATAGATAGATATAACTATATAGATAGGTAAATATATGTATGTGTATATATATATATATATATATATATATATATATATATAACATAGAGAAAGAGAAGATTCACATGCCTCTCCTATATCTATATATCTACATCTACATCTATATCTAAACACATACACATCTGTATATATGTCCATGTATATATGTGTGCTTATTTATATATGTATTATATACATATGTATATGTGTACACACATTTACACATACATCAAATTAGAAAAATAGGGTTTCTTTTTTTTTTTTGGTGAATTCTGTTGTTGTTGTTGTTTCCCCCCTATGATACAGCCATGATAGTGTAGTCATTGAACAATACATCACATATTTGAACTTCGTGCATTGCAAGTTTGACATGGTTAAGGTATGGATCCTCCCCCTCCACCCCCCATCTCTCATGGGGCATGTACATTCATTCTCTGAGTTTACTCCATTACTCTAACCTAATCTCTCACTAGCAGGATTGCCATCACACTGTTACACTCAAATTATTTCAGAGTTCTAGGTGTAATCCTATTGAGGGAAAAGTGTACAACTCACCAATCTAATGAGCTTATACCAAAGTATTTCTGTTTATACACTCAGTTTTGTCTCCAATAATTTCACTATTACATTTTTAAAATAAAAGTTTATATAAGTCAAAAATGGCATTATATGTATATATACTAAAGCAAATGAATAAATAATAAACTGCATCATAGTCCACAAATAAGCCTGAGTCATACTCTCCCCCCAGTGCATTCAGTATTTATAGCAGAGAGTGGGCACACATAGGCACCTGTCATGGACACATAAGAGCAATCAAAGTCTCTGTATTTGTCCATAGCTCTGGGCTTTAGGCTTTGCCAATAGTACATTGAATACTATCTGCACCACAAGAAACCACATCTTTGCCCACTGCTTATCTTTTAGTCTTCAATGATTTTCAACTTGGGCAAAATTCTCTTCTCTTCCATGCTCAAATACAGCATTTATAATCTCAATTTACAATCACTTCTAAAAGTGAGTTTAAATGTGTTACCTTTTAATCTGGATATAATCTCACTGTAAGACAGAGAATTATAAAGCTCAGTAGACCAGGTTTATTTGATACATACAGATGAAAGCAACCAATTATTCACTCACTCAGATGTTATATTGACCAATCAGAGCTAAACTCACAACCAACACCCCAGACTGACCCTCTAGGCAAAGTAAACCAACCTCACAGGCTCTTACAAAATAGTAAATCACTCGTAGTTTCTGGATTTCAATCTTTTTTTTCACTTTTTCCTCCAAAATCAGAGGTGAAAAAGGACAAGATAAACTTCAGAAAAGTTTCATCTCTTGTAAGCTTTAGGAGACGCCAAAGGACAATATCTGAAATACAGTGTTTGTTCTAACCATTAGGAATCACATAGTTCCTACCCTTTTTCAGTCAATGGTTCTTCTTTCATCTCTTATATTACTATATCTCCATCACTCCCAAAAAACTTAACTTAGATCTTCATGCTTCTCAGCAATTCACCTGTCATTTAAAAAGCAACAACTCCCCAAATTTCCCATACAAATCTTAAAAATATTTTTAATTATAACTTGGTTCCTACACACACACGTATATACATATATGTGAGTATATATGTTTTGGTCATAAAATGTTCAGTTTTTAGTTTAGGCATAGAAGGCAGTTATATGCAGATGAGCCATGAAAACATAATGTGTTGCAGCTCTAAAATCTTTAAAACCTATTTTATATCCTTGTTTTTCTTTGTATTCATATTTTAAACAAGGAAAGTTCTTTCTCTGTACCTTTAAACTATCATTTTAAGAAACAATAAGATTCAAGTAGGTTGGTCAATGAAATGCCCAAATTCACTGGAATCCCTCTGCCTCTGTACTCCAAGGTAAACAATGGAATAGATAATGCCTGAAGCTCTGAAACTATTGTCCCTGAATACCTCATTTCCCTACCCAGGACATCTTACTCTATAAGAATTCCTAGCCTCTTCTGGTTAGTAAGCATCTTCCTTTAGCAGAGGGCATCTCCCTTAAGCTGGAGCATCCCTTGATGGATGTTTCCCTTAAGAACATCTCCTTTAAGTAGTTCCCTCTCCCTTGCGGGGAGCTGCATCTCTTTTAAGTGGCAGAAGAGCCTGCTTGGTGAATGGGAGAGGTTAAAACATCTCAGCCTGTAAGTTTTCTTGTGGGAGCAAGGCAGAGTTTTGGCTTTCCTTTCCCTCTTCTTTACTACTGCCACATCAGCATTAAGCCTCTTCAGGAGTCTTTTGACTTCCACTGTAGTTTGCCACAGCCTTATCAGCATTAGGCCCTTTAGGAATTTCCAACATCTCCTCTCCCTTGCCTTTGCCAAATAAGGACATGAACAATACTCTGGTTCCCTGACCGACTCCCAGCCAATAGGGGATAGTGGTAGGCTTCTTTGTTATTTGCCAATGGGGAAGATTTTCACGCTGAGATTTGAGCCCACCTCCCAGCCAATGGGAGAAAGGATAACAGGGGAGAGAGAGGGGACTTGATTGCATTAGGGTATACAATTTTGATCTGTCTTCTGTAACTTGCCTTCTCTCCCTGATCCATGATGAAGAGGACCACCCTCTTCCCACAGGGAAAATTTTCTGTTTTTATCCTGAGAAGCCTCTGTGTTCTTGATTAAATTTTTAATGGGGTTTTTCAATACACACATTGATATCTTAACTTGATTTGGGGACAACCTTAATATGGGAATGGGACCTGGACCCCTAAAAGGAAAACAAAACAACAAAAAACATGTCTGTGAAAGCAACCCAGGCCCTGAACTTTCCCATATTGGCATTTCACCTGAGGCATCTGACCCATCCTAGTCTACATTTGGCAGGACCCAGCGTGTTGGTGTTTTGGGGTCTTGAGCACCCCTAACCCCATGCTTTTTCTTTTTATGATGTCCCTCTTCATTTTTATGGTACCCTGACCGGGACCTGCTGAATGAATTCAACTCAAGACTCCTCTCAGCCAAAGAAAAGCAAAGTTTATTAAAAGTTCACTAGAGGGGTGGCTAGGTGATGCTGTCAGTAAGAGCTCTGGCCCTGGTGTCGGGATGACCTGGGATTGGTCCCGGCCTCAGAAAATCAGCACCCACACATAAATAATGACTGGCCGTGTAACCCTGAGCAAGTTACTTAAGCCCAAGTTGCTTTAAAAAAAAATCACTATATTAGGTAGACTCTTAAGGAGCCTCTGTATTTGTAAGGCTTGCATTGGACAAGTGGGCTTCTATTGGACACAGAGCAAGTTTGTACTAGAAAATTCTATGGTGCTCTCACACATATAGAGGCAATATGGGGTCTTATATACAGAAAGGTTGTGGGAGGAATCTAGTGGTGGTCTAGAGGAGGAATTTGGGGAGGGTCTTCAGGAGGAGTCAAATGAGGTCACATTCCATTAATGAGTTTGGGGAGGGTCTTCAGGAGGAGTTAATGAGGTCAAACTCCAGTAAATGAGTGATTAAGGGTGGGAAATTGCTGGAGGCTACCTGGAGATGACAGACAATGGTAGGCCAGGACAATTCAAGGGTGTAACATATTTGGGTATTGATATTTTGGGAGGATCAAGGATGAGGGATAGCTGGATGATAGAGGGCCAGGCTAGTAACAAAAGATTTGGGCCTAGCTATAATGAAAGGCTTATGGCCTCAGGCAAATGAAGATTCAAGGAGCTCAAGGAGGTTCCCAGAGACTATACCTTATCATCTTGATGGGGTCAATCAAGACAGGCACAACTTGTACATCCACCTGAATGCCCTCAAGCCTCAATGGGGACCAGTTGAGGCACACACAACATTCATGCATTCAACCCTAAGTTTCCTCTAAGGTTCCCCAATCACTGACCATACCCACTTGCTTTATAGGAGCAACAGACAAAGAAGGCATATTGCCAGCAATAGCCTCACAAATTTACATCACCTCATCCCTGTTTCTCACTGCACAGTCACAATGAATGTTTATATTTAATGTTGTACAAGCCTTGGGAAGATGTTTTGAATCATAATTGTGGGAACTCATATCTAATACCTGGAAACAAGAGATTATTATAATATATCCTGGGAAATTGAAGTCAAAGAAATAATAAAAATTCACTTTACACACACTAAAATCTACCTTACTTACATAAGTACTTAATATTTTTTGTTTATTTGCAGAATAATATTTCTGTTTACTAGAGTACTTTATGGTTTACACATTTGATCATGACTAGAATAATTTGCATAACCCATTCAGACTATTCCAATTGTTACATGGTATCTCATAGTATTTTTTTTTTAATTTAGGAAAAAACTGTAGAATCATATAAAGAGTACAAAGGTCCAAAGTATTTTCAATGAAGACACAGGCTAGCTTTATTATGAAAATCAAAAGTAGGAGTAAGCATGATATAATGGATAGACTGACAGACTTGGCATCAAAAATACTGGGTTGGCATAAAAAAAATTCTAGGTTTGCATCCTGCCTCTCACATTCATTGGCTGTGTGACCCTTACTTTTTTTCCCTACTTAACATAAACCTCTATTTCTGGTGTAAAAATGGTAGGTAGTCAGTCACATTAAACTCTGTTTTACCTTCTTTTATTCTAATTTATTCCAGGCCAGCCAGAATACAGAGTATACTATTATTCCGAACTCTAAGGTTAAAACAGACTAATATATCAGAAAATCTCTTCATCCCCTCCCCTGAAACATAATAAATTTCACCCCCAAATCCAATGACTGTCTGTGAACTCAAAGTGGCTGCATATTTTCTATATATTATAAGTACCTAGGAGAGACAGCTCGTACTGAGAAGCCTATTTGTCCCATAAAGACACATTTATCTATGTGACAATAGATGCTTTTCCTTACAACTGGGATTATAGTTTATATAAAGAATCAAGCCTTTTATTGACATATATTCTAAGTTAAAATAAAGTGAAGTGTTGTTATTTTCCAGTGGACCTTATGATAGCTCTATTTCCTTTTGTTATAAGATATTTTATATATGAAATCCCTTATGATACTCACCAAATACACCACAGCATTGTAAATAACTTTAGCCTATTTACAAGCACTATGGGTTTCTCTGCTGACCTTTTAGATCCCTCAACCATAATCTCCAAAGAATAAAAGTTTCCAGTCTACACAATGTATAATTTTCTTAGATTTCATTTTTCCAAGGTACACACCGGCACAGGGAACAGATTTCACACTGTTTTAGATATTTTGGAGAAGACTTTGTAGCATTCTGTAGTTTGATGTAACTATTTCCAATGGCAGTTTAGGAAAGAAGGCATTGGAGGACATCATTATTGATAAGGGAAGGGTAATAGGTTCTACCAGGGACCCTGATCACTCTCAGTGACCAGAAGCCCTGCAATTCAGTCTGGAAAGAATTCACCAGGCTCAAGCAAACTTGGAAGCTAAGATTGTAAAAATTTATTGTTACGCTGCACAGCATAGCAGGCAAGGGTTCTTATGGAACCTGCAAACTTACAGAAATCATAGGTATAGTCTTAAGGAGTCCAGACAGTAAATCAGGTGTCAATTATGCTAACTAGGTGAGTAAGGGTGGGATTAGGGAGGAGTTAAGGAGTGGCCAGTGCTTAAAGGAACATGCACTTTTAATATCAACTGTGCAGGCTGATTGCCCATAATTCACTGGGAAATAGCCCAAGGTGGGGGCTACCTGGAGGTGTGGTTTTAGGCCTGACACATCACTAAGTCAGCCAGCAGCCATGGCCAACTGAGGAGTGCCCAGTCTGCCACCCATCAGTGTCATGTTTGACAAGATGGATGTTGGGAACCAAGGCTAATGGAGACTCAGTATAGGTATAACTAGCTAAGGAGTTAACCCATAGATAGGGCATTGAAGAATTCATGGTGCAGCTGGCCACTCTACTAGGGGAGATAACATTTGCCTAAGCTAAAATGTTTATAGATAGTTTAGTGAAAGATTCATAGGTAGCTTGTTATTGATTCAAGCAGAGATAAACAGTTCATGAGTTGTCGCTGGGCAGAGTGCTGGCAGGAGGAAGGGGCAGAGTTAATGTTTTGAGATTGGGGGCAGGGAATGTGATTTTACAGACTGGTTTTACAAATTGATTTTACAGACATAGATCCCAAAGAACCCCTTTTACAAACTGATGTTACAAATTGATATTACAGACATAGACTGTTACGAACATATATATCCCAAGCACCTCATCAATTATTATTCATTTGAATTTTATGTAGTTCATCACCTCTTTCACTGGCAAACATCATCAGAGAATGTGATATCAGTGCTTAATGTATTGTTGAAAAAAATTATTTTCACCTCCCCCCACCATATTTTATAGATTAAAAAAAAACAGTAAGTGAGGTTCAGTGACTTATTAAAGGTCATAGAGATATCTCATGAGAAGATGGAGGTGTGAAGTCAAGGATCCTGACTCCACTTTCTTTTCTTTTCTCTATAGTGTGACTGGGTGTGTTTGTGTGTGTGTGTGTGTGTGTGTGTGTGTGTGTGTGTGTGTGTGTGTGTGTGTGTTGAACTGACAAGGACTTTTTCTACGGCTGCATTTGTGGAACATTTACTTGGTGACAGTAGGATTTTCTAGACCTTTTTTTTCTTTATAACCTTCTTAAAAATTGGTCCTAGGGGCAGCTAGGTGGCGCAGTGAGTAAGAACACCAGCCTCGGAGTTGGGATGACCTGAGATCAGATGCAGCTTCAGAAAATGAGCACCCACGCATAAATAATGACTAGCCGTGTAACCTTGAGCAAGTTACTTAACCCCAACTGCTTAAAAAAAAAAAAATTGGTCCTAAAAATGTAGAAAGAAAGAAATTTAAATTCACAGAAAAACTGCATATTATCAAAAAATCACTAAAACCCTACATCTGGTTATATAAAAGTTAGTCTTTTTACCACAAAAGGAACAAAAGTGGAGCAACTTTTGTGGACCATGTGGTTTCTTCCTTTTAGACTGACTATCCTTCCAGGTAGCTTAAAGCCTAAGGTGATGAGACTACATCTAATAAAGAGGGCATAAAGATATCAAGATATATTATATTGTTGTTACTTTAATTTAGACACGTATAGAAAATATGATTTAGACACAATGATAAGTATCAAGTAGATGCAGACTTTGGAAACCATTCTGGAATATGAGATTTATTTGTATATCTAAAAGTAAATCAATTTTACTTTTCAAAAATACTTATATAACTCAGAAAAGGTTAGATTTTTCTTTGCATAAGCTACAAAATTAAGTAAATTTTATTGGAGCATTTTTTCCTAAGGTTTTTGAAAGTGACATGTTTTGGAGTGCTGGGAACCCTGAAATATAAGGGTGTGCCTAGAAGGAATTCAATTACTCAAGCCTTCTTTCAGTCAGAGTATCAAGGTTTATTGCAACACCAATACATCAGGCAAGATTCCTAGTAAATTAATGGTATCATAGCACTAGTATGGCAGGCAAGAATTCATGGAAAATCTGCCAATTTGATGAAGATGGGACTAATACTTATATATTAAAAACAGGGAGGGGGAGGGGGAGTGAAAAGATCTTGAAGGGATTAAGGGGTGGGAAATAGTCTGGGGTGGACCAGGTATAATAGAGAAAAGATCTACATGGGAATGTGGGGTATCAAATAAGCTAATTCAGTATTCAAGGTAGGCTGGGATGGGCCAGTTTCCTTGGGGGAGGCACCAATGATCTGAGCTGCTAAAATGTATGGGAAAATTCAGGGACTGGGTTGCTTTCAAAGACATGGTCTTTTCCCTTTCTCTACCTATAGATCTGGGTCCCATCATTTGCTGCTTTGACTGGGAATGAAACACAGACTGCAGCAGTGAAACTTTAAAACTTCAAAATCATATCCACTAGAAAGAAAGATAGGTAAGCATATAAGTAGAGAGAGAAATGATAAGATAAAAAGGGTGGGGGGGACAGAGACAGAGACAGAAGAGAAAAAAGAGAAGAGGAGAGGAGAGGAGAGAGGAAGGAAAGAAATATACATATATGCATATATACATATTTTAAACTTTTTAACTATTTTGTTATTTTTATTCTAAATATGACTCCTTTGCATTTTACTTTTTCTTCCTCTAATTTAATTTTATCCAATCACCTTGATCCCAGAGAATCTGCCTCTATGCACAGTTCTTTTCTGCATTGAGTTTTCAACTAGTATAGCATTTTACTCACTTAAATTCTTTCTTTGATATACTTATTGACCATATATTACAGGTTGGGGATTCCTCATAACAACTACCCTCTTGAGTTCCATTCCATCAATATTTTCTCTTCTAAAATCTTCCTACAATTGTAACTCACCATCTACATTCTATTGCATGCCTAGTATGAGAATTTTATAGAACTGTTAACTTTTTAGAGCTACAATGAACCTTAGAGATAACTCTGCTCAGAGTGTGAAGGCATTCTCATTCATTATTTAGATATATAAATGGTAGCTTTCTTCTCCCCTTTAACATGTTCAGTTTCTTTAAGAAATGCACAACAGTCATAGATTCACCGTTCCTCTTCAGGCATTTCAAGAAAAGGAATTCACCTTTTTCTTTCTTTCTTTTTAAATTAGTCTCTCATACTTCCATCAATGAATCACACTTTGTATATATATATATATATATATATATATATATATATATATATATATATATATATATATATATATATATATATATCATATGCCTTGACTATTTCCCTTAACTTTGTGTTTGATTACTTTATTATTTTTATTTTGGTGCCTGTGGCTTTATTATTTTTAAACTCTCATCTTCCTTCAGTAAGCTTTCAAATTCTCTTTAAAATTCATATTAGTACAGTGTTTTAGCTGGGCTTTTCCCACTACCATTATTCATTTATATTGATTAGTGACATAAAAAAAATCAAGACTGCTTTTAATATTTCCTATTTTGTTTCATTTTGGATTCATTTCATTTTCAAGTTTAGATCAACAAAATAGTATATAAAACCTAAAATAAAATGTTAAGTATATAAAAGAAGCTTATCAATAATCGCATCAATTATATCCCCGATGATTAGTTGTATTTATAAAGTTATGACTTGCCTTTAATAGGAGAGTGGTGATAAGCATTGTGGGATTCATTGAAAATCTGACCACCAAGATTTAAAAATAATAATTACACACCATCAGAGTCAATGACAACCACAGAAGTCATCTATCCCAATCTTTACAAGAACAAGAAGAACTTTTACCACATCCCCAATACTTACAGAAAAGCTATGTGTTGAAGGGGATACCCCATTCCCCTTTGGGATGGGTCTAATTGTTAGTAAAATTCCACAAATTAAGTGAAACTACTATTTGTAACTCCCACCCCATCATAATCCAGGAACTGACTTAAACATGATATTGCTGGATAGAGATGATAAGGAAACTTCCCCACATGGATGACATGGAGAAAAGGTGAGCCCTTGAATGGTAAGCCATCTTGAATCTCTGTTCCTATAGAACACCACAGATCTAATAGAATGAACTTCTGGCCCTTCTACCCATGGTTAACAGCTCACCATTGATTACATTGTAAGATCCAAAGAATAGTGACCTTTATGTATCTTCCTATAATACTGAACACATTGTTAGATGGGAATTGAACAGAAATTTGAGTCTTAGTCTAAGGTTCACCCTCTACTTGTAGTTCTGTCTTCTGGAGTCAAGGAGAATAAATCTAATCCCTCAAGTACTAGAAAAGCTCTATAAGCCCCATACCCACCCCCTCAAGTCTTCTCTTCTTCAGGACAAACAACTCTCTGCCCTTCAAAACAATACCTGTAGGATGTAATTTCTAGGCTTTTCATTATCCTCTTAATATTGTTCAGCTAATTGATATATTTTCTGATAAAAGCTATATATAATTTGGACTTGCTTATCTGACATGATAGAGCATTTAAGTTTTGGGGAAAATTCAGGGAACTTAGCCCTGGTCTCTCAGAAAAAAAAGGCTCAGGTACTATCTAGAGAAACTTTAAGAATCTCAGTATCTTACTCAATCTGATCTCTCAAAAAGGACTTATAGCTAACAAGATATCAAATAGTAGACAGCTTCTTCAAATGCTGAATGCCAATAGTCAGGAAAGCTGTGCATTACTCAAGATAACATGACTGGAATATAGCTGATAGAGACTATGAACCCACCTTTATATAGCCGGTCTCATGTCTCTTTGTTTTCCTATGGGATAGAAATTGTCCAGTTGTCCATTTGGATGTTTATAATAGCATAAAATGGGATGCTAATAGCAAAGAAACTTTTAATAGATGCCTTTTTCCAGTGGCATTTGACTTAGGATGCATATTTTAAAGGGATGGATTTAAGAGCTAAAGAAGAATGTGTTTACTTATTTTTTTTTTTAACAAATGCTTTATTAACTTCTGGTTTACATCATTCATTTCTGCCAGATTTTGAGTTACAATTTTTCCTCATTTTTCCCCTACCCACCACCCCAGAATAGCAGTCCCACAAGATATCCCTTCATCCAATCTGCTCTCTCCCATATCTTCTCCCATACCCCCTACAACATTACCATTAGGGCAAGGTGAATCTCTGTGCCCCAATGCCTGCACATCTTATCTCCCAATTACATGCAAAACTGTATTAATAATAGTATTTATATATATTTGAAACATTGAATTTTAAATCTTTGAATTCCAGATCCATTCCCTTCCTCCCTTGTCACCCACTCCTTCTGGGAAGATAAGCAATTCAGTATGTGTTGTACATGTATAGCTATGCAAAACGTTACCATAGTAGATATATTGTAAAAGACTGCCTATATTTCCCTCCCACCCATCCCACCCCCCACCTGGTCCATTCCCTACTTTGAACCTGTCCCTCTTTGAAAGTGAGTACCTCCAACCTACCCTCCCCCCAGAATGCCCACCCCTCCATCATCCCCGCTCTCATCCCCCTTCCCCCTACTCTGCTGCAGGGTGAGATATCCCATTTAGTATGTATCTCATTCTCTCCCTGAGCCAAATTCAATGAGAATATGGTTTTGCCTTTTTCCCTTCCTTTTCTTCCCCTCCCCTGCAACCACTTCACCTTGCCTCTTCTACATGAGATAATTTATACCCTACCCTATCTCTCCCCATCTCCTCTTGCCACATTCCTCTCTCACTTCTTAACTTCACCCCTTAAATATCATCCCTTCCCACCAAATTCAACCTCTGCCCTCCATCCATGTATATCTGTAAACATATATACACCCATTCACATATGTATTCATATGCCCATATACCCTTCTTCAATTATTTTCATAATGAGAAAGGTTTCATCAGTCACAGTTATTGTTTTTCCATATAGGAATGTAAATAGTTCAACTTTGATAAGTTCCTTTTGATTTCTTTTCCTGATTACCTTCTCAGGCATCTCTTGCTTCTTGTGTCTGGATGTCAAATTTTCTATTCAATTCTGGTTTTTTCCTCAAGAATGCTTGAAAGTCCTCTATTCCACTGAATGACCATATTTTCCCCTGAAACAAAATACTCAGTTTTGCTGGGTAGGTGACCCTTGGGTTCATTCCCAGTTCTTTTGCCCTCTGGAATATCATATTCCATGCCCTTCAACCCCTCAGTGTAGAAGCTGCCAGGTCCTGTGCTATTCTGATTGTGTTTCCACAATATTGAAAATGTTTATTCCTGGCTGCTTGTAGTATTTTCTCCTTGATCTGGGAATTCTGGAACATGGCTATAATATTCCTAAGAGTTTTCTTTTGGGGATCTTTTTCAGGAAGTGATCGGTGGATTCTTCCAACCTCTATTTCCCCCTCTGGGTCTAAAACATCAGGGCAATTTTCCTTGAGAATTTCTTGAAGGATGATTTCTTGGTTCTTTCTTTGATCATGGCTTTCAGTTAGTCCAATAGTTTTTAAATTATCTCTCCTGGATCTATTTTCCAGGTGAGTGGTTTTTCCCATGAGATATTTCACATTGCCTTCTATTTTTTTCATTTGTTTGGATCTGTTTAACAGCATCTTGATTTCTCATAAAGTCATTAGCTGCCATTTGCTCCAGTCTAACTCTGAAGGAATGAATCTCCTCAGTGAGCTTTTGAGATTCTTTTTCCATCTGGTAAATTCAGCTTTTTAAAGCATTCTTCTCTTCATTGCCCTTTTGAGCCTCTTTTGCCATTTGAGTTAGTTTGTTTTTTAAGGTGTTATTTTTCTTAGTCAGGCTGTTGACCCTCATTTCATACTTTTCCTGCATCCTTCTCATTTCTCTTCCCAATTTTTCCTCCACTTTTCTCATTTGGTTTTTAAAATACTTCTTAAGGTCCTCTATGGCCTGTAACCCACTCAAATTTTTATTTGGGGCTTTTGGTGCAGGAGTTCTGACCTCACAGTCTTCCTCTTGTTCCATGCTTTGATCCTCTTTGCCCCTAAAATAGGAGTCTAATGTTGCATTTTTCTGTTTATTTTGTTTCCTTTGCCTAGGCCACCACTTAATTACTTGACTTTTGGGCTTGTTGCCACAGTAGGACTCTGCACCAGACAGGGGAGCTTCTGTCCCAAACATTGGGGTCTTCACAACTTCCGGAGGTATTAGTTGGGTGGCCTTTGTGAAGCCTCCACACACTCTGGCAAGCTGGACACACACCCCAAGACCTCCACCCCAGACTGCAATCCAGATCCAGGGAGGTTGATTGCTGGATCCCCCTACAGTTCGCAGGCCAGGAGCTGAAGCTGCAAAATGACCACTGTGCCATGTCTCCTCAGCTGCTTCTCGCCCCCAGGGGAAGAAGCCAAGGCGTTCCCAAATACTGGTCCCAAAGTCCATAAGGCACTAACCTCTCACTCTATCCTAGGCATATCTGTGTTGATAATTCTGGAATCGGCATAGCTGCTGGTGTTCTGGGGTCCCTCCAGCTGGCTGTTGCCCCAGCCACCCTGGGGCTAAAACCTTGACTCAAGGGGGCCTGGGCTGGGCTCCCAGAGTACTTCGCTATCGGCTCCCAGTGCGCTGCGCTGGCTGCTCCCTGCAGGGCTGCTGGGCTGTCCTCAGCAGGAAGTTAGCTTCACTGTGTCATTCTGTGGGTGCAGGAGCTCCAGAAGTTTTTCAGAGTCCCCTTTTACATGATTTGGAAATGGTGTGGGCTGGAGGGCTGTGGAAGTGCTGTTTCTACTCCACCATCTTGGCGCCACCCCCACCCCCCCGCTTTTTTTTTTAATGTGTTTACTTTTAATGGTACAATTTGGAAACAATCACTTCAAGAGAAGAAGCAGATTGAAGAAGTAACAGCCTATAATTGACAATACAAAAGGCCAATGCTATTTTAAGGAAGACCTATGGAGCTATTGTGGTCTACAAAGAAAAGAAGAATCATTCCATAGCTCCAAAGTGAGCATCTTGTCCTAGAAAAAAGCCACAGGAACATACATACTGGTTTACAAAAAGACACTTACATGGCAGAATACCATGTAATAGTAAACAAAAGGACAAAGACAGAAAACTAAATGATGAATATTAAGTGATAGTCAAAAGAAAACATGGCAATTTTTAAAATTTTTATTTATTTATTTATTTTTATTTTTATTTTTGGCAATTTTTTTAATATCAGAAAAATTCTAGTTAAGAATAGCTTGCATTTATGTCGTATTTAAGGTTTGCAAAACATGCTTTTCACAATTCATTTTGCAAATGAGGAAAGTATACGTCGGAGGGTCTATGACCTGTCTAAGATTCCTCAAATAGTAAGTGGCAGAGTTGGTATTTAAACTGATATTGTAAAAATATAGCAAATAAAATGTGAATGCTATCTATATATGTTTACTATAAGCAATATTTGGATACTGGTAGAAAGATGATTAAAATGCTTCTTCACTCTCCACTGTCTATTTGTAAAATGGATAGTTTGCTCTCATTCTAACTAGCAATAGCTTGCTCTCCCTCACCATAGAATTTGTTCCCATCAAGCTAAATGTACCTGCATTATACATGCCTAGACTAAATCACAATGTTTTGTTGAAGACCATATGTTTATTCTCTTGCTTTTTTAAATGGATGATTCCATTAGCGTAGGTACCCTTCTTCTAGTGGAGACCAGCAATCCCTCCATACTGACTCATGAGATGTGTTTTTCTCTATATTTCTTTTTTTTTAAACAAATACTTTATTAACTTCTGTTTTACATCATTCATTTCCGCCAGATTTTGAGTTACAATCATTTTCCCCCCATTATTCCCCTACCCAACCTCCCAGAATAGCAGTCCCACAAGATATCACTTCCTCCAATCTGCTCTCTCCCAAACCTTCTCCCATACCCCCATCGACTTTTCCATTAGAAGAAGATGAATCTTTGTGTCCCAACGCCTGCACATCTTATCTCCCAATTATAGGCAAAAGAGTATTAATAATAGTATTAAAAATATATATATATTTGAAACATTTAATGTTATGACCTCAAATTTCAGATCCATTTCCTTCCTCCCTTGTCACCCATTCCCTCTGGGGAGATAAGTAATTCAGTATATGTTGTACATGTCTAGCTATGCAAAACATTATCATAGTAGATATATTGTACAAGGCTGCTTACAATTCCCTCCCACTCATCCCACCCCCCACCTGGTCCATTCCCTACATGATCCTGTCCCTCTTCTATAGTGGGTACTTCCAACCTCCCCTCCCCCCAAGGATGCCCTCCCATCCATCATCCCTCCTCTCATCCCCCTTCTCCCTATCCTGCTGCAGGTTGAGATATCCCATTTAGTATGTATGTCATTTTCTCCCTGAACCAAATTCAATGTGAATGTGGTTTTGCCTTTTTAGCCTTCCTTATTCTCCCCCTCCTTTGCAACCACTTCCCCTACATGAGATAGTTTACCCTACCATGTCTCTCCCCATCTCCTCTTGCCACTTTCCTCTCTCACCTCATAATTTCATCCCTTGAGTATTCTCCCTTCCCAACAAATTCAACCTATGCCCTCTATCCATATATAACTGTAACCATATACACACACATTCACATATGTATTCATATGACCACACCCCTTCTTCCATTATTTTCATAGTGAGAAAGATATCATCAGTCACAGTTATTGCTTTTCCATATAGGAATGTAAATAGTTCAACTTTGATAAGTTCCTTTTGATTTCTTTTCCCTGATTACCTTCTCAGGCATCTCTTCCTTCTTGTGTCTGGATGTCAAATTTTCTATTCAATTCTGGTTTTTTCCTCAAGAATGCTTGAAAGTCCTCTATTCCACTGAATGACCATATTTTCCCCTGAAACAAAATACTCAGTTTTGCTGGGTAGGTGACCCTTGGGTTCAGTCCCAGCTCTTTTGCCCTCTGGAATATCATATTCCATGCCCTTCGATCCCTCAGTGTAGAAGCTGCCAGGTCCTGGGCTATTCTGATTGTGTTTCCACAATATTGAAATTTTTTCTTCCTGGCTGCTTGTAGTATTTTCTCCTTGATCTGGGGATTCTGGAACCTGGCTATAATATTCCTGGGAGTTTTCTTTTTGGGATCTTTTTCAGGAGGTGATCGGTGGATTCTTTCAACCTCTATTTTGCCCTCTGGATCTAAAACATCAGGGCAGTTTTCCTTGAGAATTTCTTGAAGGGTGATTTCTAGGTTCTTTCCTTGATCATGGCTTTCAGGTAGTCCAATAATTTTTAAATTGTCTCTCCTGGATCTATTCTCCAGGTCAGTGGTTTTTCCCATGAGATATTTCACATTGCCTTCTAATCTTTCATTTGTTTGGATCTGCTTAACAGCATCTTGATTTCTCATAAAGTCATTAGCTTCCATTTGCTCCAGTCTAACTGAAGGAATGAATCTCCTCAGTGAACTTTTGAGATTCTTTTTCCATCTGGCAAATTCGACTTTTTAAGGCATTCTTCTCCTCATTGCCCTTTTGGGCCTCCTTTGCCATTTGAGCTAGTCTATTTTTTAAGGTGTTGTTTTCCTCAGTCAGGCTGTTGAGCCTCATTTCATACTTTTCCTGCATCCTTCTCATTTCTCTTTCCAATTTTTCCTCCACTTCTCTTATTTGATTTTTAAAGTCCTTCTTAAGGTCCTCTATGGCCTGCAACCCGCTCATGTTTTCCCCTGGGGCTTTTGGAGCAGGACTTCTGACCTCACAGTCCTTTTCCCGCTCTATGCCCCCAAAATAGGAGTCTAGGGTTGCATTTTTCTGTTTCCTTTGCCTTGGCATGTTGCCACTTAATTGCTTGACTTTTGGGCTTGTTGCCACACTATGGCTTTAAGGCCAGCTAGAGGAATTTTCGTCCCGAACGTGTGGGGGGCAACTTCCGTTTCTGGCAAGCTGTAAACCCACCCACAACTTCCACCCTAGATCACAATCCAGATCCAGGGAGGTTAAAGCAAGAGCGATTACCCCCCAAGACTGATCGCTGGATCTCCCCACGATTTGTAGGCTGGGAGCCGGAAATGCCTATGAAAACTACAAAATGGCATTTGTCCTCAGCGGCTTCTAGCCCCCAGGGAAGGGAGCTGACGCATTCCCCAAATACAGGTCCCAAAGTCCATAGGACACTAACCTCTTACTTTGTCCTAGGCAAGTCTATGTTGATAATTCTAGAGTCTCCACAGCTCCTGGTGTTCTGGGGTTCCTCCAGCCGGCTCCTGGCCCTGCTGCCCTGGGGCTAAAACCTCGGTTCACGTGGACCTAGGCTCCGCTCGGCTCAGCTCCTGCGCTCTGCGCTCTGCGCGCTGCCGGCTCCCAGACCACTGCGCTGGTCCTTCCTGCAGGGCTGCTGGGCTGTCCTCAGCGGGAGGTTAGCTTCTCTGTGTCGTTCTGTGGGTGCTGGGGCTCCAGAAGTTGTTCAGAGTCCTTTTTTACATAGTTTGTGGAGAATCTGGGGGCAGAGAGGCTTGGAAGAGCTGTTTCTACTCCGCCATCTTGGCTCCGCCCCCTTTCTCTATATTTCTAAAGCCATCTTTGATGTCCAGCTTCACCTAGCTCTCACCTGTGTCTCCAAGAAGGTGTAGCATACATAATGGTCACACCTGGTAAACTGTCTCAGAAAATGGGCTAAACCAGGTTGAGGGTAACTGGCAGACCTCAAGCCTGTTGGTGAGTCAGGGAGATGTCTACCCCAAGCATATAAAAACTTTCCCCAGTGGAATGGGCAGATGAGAACAATTTGTTCCAACAACCACAAAGGTAGCTGAAGCTGGCATGATGGAACACTTAGACCTTTTTCTGACATTGAAGATGCCAAGGTCATCCACTGCATCCTAGGCCTTTGCCAGTCATCTAGACTTTTGTTCTGTCACTGGACTTTGATGACTCAGGAAGAGAGAATGAGGTTTAGAACTTTGTGCAATTCTGCCTCACTTAAATCCAATTCATTGGCAAGTCAAGATATCACTTGTGATGTCATTGGTCCTCTATGAAAAAATGAAGGATGAACAACAAAACCCCTACTGAGGATCTACCCAATACCCAGGAAGTCCTTTTCTGTGTTGTTATGGTTGTTGTTTTCAGATGCTTGGATACAAAATATCAGTGTCCTACCAGAGATGTCCATTTGGAGGATGTCTCAATACATGATCAAAACCACTCCATTTCTGGTTATTCTTGTTCCTGATGACATTCAGTCTCTGTTTTAACTATACCAACTAAAAACCTCCCTTTTCTGCATACTTTATACTCTCTTTTTCTGCATAAATGAAGACACATAAAGAGATAAATTTTAAGTTTAGTTTCATATCTTCTCATAATCCTGATTAAATGTTTATACAATTTGGAATATTCACAAGGGTCCTAGGAAAAATAGCATTATCTTCAGCATTCACTGATTTTCTAAAGAAAATTTTATCTTTAGCTCATATTATGACTTTAATTCTATTAATACGGATAAAGTCTGTATTTTTTTAATATTGCAGCTTATATATTCTTGTTTTGGTATTTTATTTCTAGGAGTTTCACTGAGTCAAAAGAACAAGATAAAAATCTTGGCTCCAAGATATTTTGAAAACCTGTTACTGAAGGAAATTGGTTTTTCCCTCAATAGTCCTGAAAAACATAGGATAAAATGTCTGGGTGATTCATCAATGCCATCTGTAATTGTCTGAAACATCTAGTTATAATCTTAGTAATGCCATTTATATTCCATGGCACATTCTCAAATGACTGATTAGCACAGGCAAGCTATTACAGAGCAAGATTCTTTAGAGCAGGTGGGTGCTCAACATGACTGTGGGTGGCACTCATCATCTCTAGGAACTCACAGTAGTGAGCTAGTTGTATTTGTCTCAGTTTGAGTCACTGGTATATCATGACACAATGCCAGGATCACCTTTCAGTGTCACTATCAGTAACTTCCAAGCACATTTATCATAGTTAGGGTAGCAAAGCTGTAAGCTTCACTTTTGTCTAGTCTTAGAGAACTGGTTTCAGAAGGCTCAGCTGTTTAACAAATAAATAAGCATAGATTTGGTACTAGGAAGGATCCTGGATATTTAAGCCCTATTCATTTTAGAGAGAAGAAAATTTAGGTGAGAATTTTAAGAGACATAATTAAAGATAGCACAGTAGGGGAGTTGTCTAAATTGGGATCCTTTTATATTAGTGCTTAGTGTATGTGTTGTGTCCTTTTAAAATGTAAATTCTTTGAAGGAAAGGACCATTTCACATAACAAGAACTTAAGAAATATTTGTGGATTTTTTTTCATTTTTCTTGTTTTTGTCTGTTTTTTAATGGGAGGTAGATAAGGTGCAAAGATAAGAATATTTAAACTTCATGTAATGGAGATCTGGTGGAGAGAGAGAGAGAGAGAGAGACAGAGAGAGACAGAGAGAGACAGAGAGAGAGAGAGATACATATAGCCCATCAATTTGCTTAGCTGAAAAAAGCTCTGCACCCCCTCCATGTGAAGGATGTTGAGGAGAGAGCTCCCAGGGGGTCAGGATGATGTGTCAGGGAAGCCAATTAGAGATACTGGTGAGCATGTGTAAACATTCCATAACTGGTTCTAGCCTGCTAACCACATGGCGAATTGGAGACTCTGATTGCCCTCAGAGGCATTAATACAAGGCCTGTCAACTTCAGTCATTGGTTCTTTTATTCTCTTTGCTTCATCTACATCTGCGGGAGCTCATAGTGTCTGATAAAAGACCATGGAGTGAGGGTTACAGGCTTAGTGTCTTCTTCTCCTCTACATTGCTAGACCTTTGGACTTATCATTTATTGATTTCTGAAACAAGTGTAAGGAGTGGGACCTATCTTATGAATTTAAAAGGTCTGGATGATGCTTTGCATTCAGGCTAGCTTTGGCAGCATCAAAATCACAAGGATCAAGGAGCGATCTTCTTTGGGAGTGAACTTGGAGACCTCAGCCCAATAAAAGGATTCTCCCTACAGTGATGCTATTTTTAGATATGAATTTGTGGAACCACTACAATATAGGAATTAAGCTAAGCTTTGATCCTACCTCCCTAAAGACCAAGGTGGTGCGAGAGAGTTCATGCCAAGGTATAGACAAAAATGTTGGCATGTTTATTCTTTCTATTTCTTTGAATTGAATGTCCCTTTGTCAAAATTACCCAGGGTTAAGCAATTAAGTGGAGCTACAGTTAGAGTTATAGGCCCCTAACAATGAGCAGAACACAGTCTTCAGGGATTTGAACTATTGGTGATGGAGAAGATTACTCAGGGTTCCTCTCTGGGAGAGATATAGAAGGCCTGACCCTGAGGGAGTGAGCCAAATTATATTCTTTACCTATATATGCAAATACAGTCATTTTATTCTGGAGAGCAAGAAAAACTTCAAGGCATAGAAGGTCATTCAGGCAATGTGACCAGTACTAGATGGTGCATAAGACATGCTTAAAGAGAGCTTGAGTTAAATATTTTCTAAAATTTGATGTTCTGGGGAAAGACCTCATCTATCTCCCCTGTTTAAGACTGTGTGACTTCTGAACCACGCCCAAGTATTTCCTGATCATTCTGATCTATGGTGATCTTTCCTTCCTCTGAATGTCCATACTTGATGGGGCAATTAGCACTTATTAGTTCTGATTTTGATAATGATCTTGTTATTTTCTATATGTCTTATGTCAAGAACCTTATTGCTGTCTACAAAGAGGAAAGAATCAATTTTTTTGGATTCCCTATACTGTACCTAGCAAAGTAGTTTGCTCTTTGAGAAGCTATTTAGGAGTAATGGAATGGGAACTAGAATTGTAATTAGGGGACTGGGGTTCAAATCCTGCCTCCATCACTTACTAACTGTGTGGTATGAATAGGGAATATATCTGTGAGGTCATTGGTTTAGGAAATTCCTGGATTAGGAAACTCCTTCCACCAATATATTGCCAACCAACTCTACAAGGCATATAGTTTCCTAGAGCAGAGGTATCAAAGATAAACCACAACACTCCTGATTGAAGCCTGAACCAGATTAAAATGTAATTGAGAAATGTTTAACAAAATAAAAGCAGTAAAACATAGATAATGTTAAAATAAGCTTTTCTAAATCAATATGAAGCTCTCATGGATCATTACAGTTAAATGGTCCCTATTTCTATCTAAGTTTTATGCTACAGGGCTAGAACACTGAAAGATTAAACTACTAGCTCAGGATTACACACCTTCAAAGCCAACTATATTACCAATATGCTGTCACACTAACTATATGATGATGGGTAATCCATTTATGGTTGAACTAGCAACCCTCCAGGATAGCTGGGAGAAAACCTCTCTGTTGACCTTAAGCTCCACAGGAGTGTGACTTATTCTTGTTAATTCACCAATGGAATCAATTTGATTATGTTCATTAAAAACAGTCAACTTGTCAGGACTGAATAAAACAAAGATATAAACACTGAACAAATGTTAGCCCCACACAGCTGGGCCCCAGCCCCCACTCTAGCTATGTTTATTGAGCAATTACCAAATGGATTTTTCTTTGAGGCTTAGAATTTAACCTCATCTCTGAGGGGAGAAGCAATAGTGGTTCAGGTCAAAGATGGCCCTCCAGTGCCAGTACCAAATGTTTTGTTGGTCCTGAAGATGTGACTAAGTATGGCAGGTTTCCATGCCAATGTGTGCTTTACCACACAGCTTTTCTGTTTCTTCCTACATCACTTCCTCAAACCGAAAGCTCCCATGCAAAAATCTGTGGTGTAACAGCTCTATTCTCTAGATTGTTATGGCTATATTTGTCATTGAGATTTATTGTCAATTGGCAAATATGATTTTATAGGGGAGAATAAATTGTCAAAGGTAACTAGAAATTGAAAACATACATCATGTGTACACCCACACAGCATTTTAAAAAAATGAACCTTTTACAAACCATTTATAATATCTTTAGAAAATAATATTTTATTTCTGTCATGGGTTTCCTTTCTCAAAGCATTTCATCTCCTGGTGATGAGGTATGGGCTCTGGGAGCCCCCTTGACCTCTCCTTGAGTCCTTGAGGTACAGGCTCTGGGAACCTCCCTTTGACTCTTGATTAAATCATCCCATTTGATGAGGCAATAAGCCTTACATTGTGGCTGAGCCCAAGCCTCTGTTACTAGACTTCCCACCTATCAAAATATCTATCCACACTTGAACTGGCCTAGCCAACCATTGTCTGTAGTCTTCAGTGACTTCCCACCCTTAATCCCTCATTGTACTCATTTACTACTCCTGAAGACCTTCCCCAAACTCCTCTCCTAGACCATACTTAGATTCCTCCCACAACCTTCTGTATATAAGACCCTGTCTTGTCTTCATGTTTGTGAGAATGCCATAGAATGCCATGTGTGAGAGCACCATAGAATGCCATGTGGGTGAGAGTACCATAGAATGCCAGGTGTGAGAGCGCCATAGAATATGGAGAGTGCCATGGAATAGTGAGAGTGCCATAGAATGACCTAGCATGGACTTACTCTGTGTCTAATACAAGCAAACTTTTTTTTTTTTAATAAAGCAACTGGGGTTAAGTAACTTGCTCAAGGTTACACGGCTAGTCATTATTTATGTGTGGGTGCTCATTTTCTGAGGCCGGATTCTATCCTGGGTCATCCTAACTCTGAGATGGGCACTCTTACTCACTGGGCCACCTAGCTGCCCCTACAAGCAAACTTTTAATAAATTTTACTTTACTTTGGCTAAGAAGACAGGGGTCAAATTCATTTGATAGGACCCGGCATTTTCGTATTTTGGGGTCTCCAGAGCAACCCTAACTCTCTTAGTGGGTAACCTCTTCACTGGTGGCTAACCTTCTGGTGGTGATTCTCTCTGAAATTAGCTAGGCTGGTCCTCCAAGGTCAGAGATATCAGGACTTACTGTAATAAAGGAGATCTACATCTATCAGATATCCTGAGCCTCAGGGCACCAAATCCATCAGTCAACCTGGGCTTTGGTAGACTTAGAAAGCTGAAGGCTTTCTCCACCTTTGTGTTATCCTCTGGATGTCTCATCCTTTGCTATGTTATAATGAGGCTATAGAACTATGTCTTCACACACATGCACAGAGGGTGAGTTTAATCCAACCCAGGAGCCCATAAATTCCAATGGCTTCCTTTTAACTCCAAGATCAAATCTAAACTCCTTTGTTTATTATTGAGATTCCTAGATTTCCTAAATCCTTGATGTTGTTGGTAGTGTTCAGTCATTTCAGTCACATCTGAATTTTTGTGACCCCATTTTTGGGCTTTTCTTGGCAAAGCTGTTGGAGGCATTGTTGATACTAGAATGGTTTGCCATTTCCTTCTTCAGTTCATTTTACAGGTGAGGAAACTGAGACAAACTGGGTTAAGTGACTTGTCCAGGGTCACACAGGTAGTAAGTATCTGAAGCCAGATCTTAACTTATGTTTTCCTGACTTCAGATCCAGAGCTCTCTCCAATGCACCACCTAAATGCTCTCCTAAATCGTATCCTTTTACAAATCTTTCCCTATTCTTCCTTTTGAGCCTTATTTCACATTACCCCACTCCACACACTGCAGTGCCAAACTGTAAACTAACCTTCTCATATACAACATTGAATCTCCCAACTTGACTCATTTATACTGATTGACCACCATATGCATTTAATGACTTACCTTCTAACCTCCACCTCTTAGAATCCTTGGTTTCCCTCAGAAATCTGCTCAAATTTTCCCCTAGTACATGAGGCCTTTCCCTCCTCACTCACCTCCTATTACTACTACTTTGTTTCCCTACAATTTAGTCACTAAATTCTTGAGAGAAGGTATTAGTCTAAGGAGAATTTGAGATTGGAAGGGAATTCAGTTGCCTTCTAGTCCAATCATTTTCCTCCTCTAACCCTAATCCTTTAATTCCTCCATTTTCCCCTTGGGATACAACATAAATTCCCTACCTTGACACTTAAGCCTCTCAACAATATAGCTTCAAATTACTTTTCAGCCTCATCTAATTCCTTTCACAGACTCCAAATTCCAGTCAAACTTGCCACTAGCAGTTTCTTGAATTCAGGATGCTCTATATTTTGTTATCTATGGATATATTGTCCAATCCACTCTCTCCTCTCTCCTTACAAACTTATCTCATAGAATGTAAGCCCCTTGAGAGACAAGGATTGATTTGTTTTTCTCTTTTTATCTCAGCAGCTATCAAAGGGCCTAGGACACAGTGAGTACTGATGAATGTTTGTACCATAGGGATAGAACTTACCATAGTCAGGTAGTTGTGTTAACTGTCATTTAATAAGTAGCTACTAAGTGCTGGACTGTTTGTTAAGCAGTGGGCATGCAAAGAAAAGGGTGGGGAACAGTACCTGCCCTGGTGAAACTCATAGTATAACCAGGGAGACAATTTGGAGGAGATGATACACAAACAACTACATATAAACAAGATATAAATAGGTAAGACAAACACACATATATGTACATATGCATAGGTGTATATATATATATGTATGTATATATAAACACATAATTTTGCATGCATATGTGTGTGTGTGTGTACACGCTGCGTACAAATTGATAAATTGGTCGTAATCTCAGAGGAAAGGTATTAATATCAAGGAGATCTAGGAAGGGCTTTTTGTAGAAGGTAGGATTTTACCCATGATCATATCCACACTATTATGAAGTGTTATGTGGTTTATGAGAGGAGTAACCTCATGATGACAATCAAAATATCTGGGATATCTTCCTTAACAAAAAATAAAGAAATTAATTACCCAAGAAATAAATTAAGGTAATGAGCATTTTATTGACCAGATTTTTAATGAGATGCTTTAAAAGCTTCAGGTATAAAAAGACTCAGGATAATTTCAAAGGCAAACCTTGAAAAAAATAGTTCAGGACTTGTATAAAGAAATGTTTTTAACTTTCAGGATTTGATCTGCCTTTAATTAGTACTTGGATGGCTTATAACTGTTTTCCCATGTTGAATAATGACTTTTTAGAGGGGAATGGTATTAAGTTTAAAAAAAAGATTACTACATTCAAGATTTTTAGTTAAAGAAAAAGTTTATGGAAGTCAATTATAATGAATAGGAAGGATATGAATGTTGGTAGAAAATGCTGGGAGAAGAAAAAAGGGCAGAATTCAAGAGAGAAATGGAAAACAAGGACTAAAATGAATCTCTTTAAAGAGCTAAATGGAATTTGTCACACAGAGCAAAATCAAATCATTTGGATAAACTTGAATGCCTACTATGGGCACAGCACTTATTAATTCCTTCCTAGTTAACATTGGTTGCAAAGATGCCCCAATAGTACACTCTTCTGGGATACACTTGTCCCCAAGAGATTTCTCTCATATATCAGTTTGCAACTGCCCCACAGAAAAAAACGGTTCAGCTCTCTAGATCAAATTTATAAGTACAGTGGAATATAATCCAAATGTTTTCATTGTGTTCTTTTCTACTATTATTAAGATGTTCACACAATGGGAATTCTAGACCAAAGATATCAAACACACTGCTGACTGCTGCCATAAGACTCCAAATGCAGATGAACCAGATGAAAATATAATTGAGAAATACTTAATAAAATAAATTAAAATACAACAGAAATATATAATGTCAATATGTGGTTTTCTAAGTCAATATGTGCCCCACAGAGATCCTTATATATAGTTTAGTAGCCTCTGGTTTCTATTTGAGTTTGATACCACTGTTTTGGACTATAGCTATTAAATAAACTTAATCCCTCCATTTTAGGATGAATGGAATATAAATTTCCTTTCTTGGATCCTGGACTTGAAGGGACCTAATAAACTATTCAATTCTGTATTCTTGACATTTTGGAGGTTCGTGCACTGTGAGGTAGGCTGGTAAATGTTTAACAACCAGGTCTCAGAAAACTTAGGACACAAGTGCAAATTTAATCTGTATGATCATTATTCTCTACCACTTTCAAGTTTAGACAGCCAATAAAACAATAAATCAAACGCCAGATTGTAGCACTGATTTCGAGGCATAAGTGTTCATGTTTAATATTTTACAATGGTCTCTTTTGAGTCTATCTGAGCTGGCTCCAGCTCACCCCTCCATGCACATCTCTGGCATGTGGGTGAAGCCTAGTAACACCTTCTAAGCATAATATGCTTAAATTCATAAAATAAAATATACAAGACTAATATATATGAAATCAAGTCTATTTATATATGTATATATATATATTCATATATTACCATCCACAAATATGGACCACCTGATTTTAATGCACAGACTTAATATAAGAAGCCCTGATCTAATTCAATTCCTTCATTTGAGAGAAGAAATTGAATGCCAGTGAAGTAAGCTAATTGATACAATCAGTTAGGGGCAGGGCAAGCTTTGAACTCAAATCCTCTGACTCCAACTACAGTTCTTAGAGTATCATGGTAGGAAAAAATAATGCAATATATCATTTAATCTTAGTAGTCAAGTCATTTAATATAGGGCACTTGTACATTTCAGGTGGCCCATAGAAACACTGTAAGCTGTTCTGCAGAAATCAGTCATCATGTGTAGATATAAAATGTAGGATGTAAGAAACAGTATAGTTCCATCCAGCATCTAGATCCTGGGCCTCAGTTTCCCTACCTGTAAAATGAATGGGTTGAACTAACTGATTTCTAAGGTTCCTTCTGATTCCACATCTTTGAATCTCTAAGCTCTGTCCCAGGAAATAATTGTAATGCAAGGATAATGCAATTGTCAACCGTGGGTCAAGGATAAACACTGATGGTTCTTACTGAGTATCTGGTCTTCCCTGTCATCCCCCATGGTTTCTTCTAGGGTACAAAAGCCAGAACAGTGGCAGGTAGAACACAGTCTTATGAAATGAAGGAACTTCTAGATCAGATGAAGGTACTTTTTTCCAGGTTTTTAAGGATGCCAGGGACCATGTGGCCAGTTCAAAATTTTTCATTATACATGAAATAAACCTACGTTCTCCAGCTACCTATGTAGCAATGGCCGACCATCAGCAGCATCTTCTAATTATTATGTGGCTTACAATCCTCCCAGCCCCCTCTAGCCCCAACCTTGGCATGTTCTATGTGTTGCAGGGCCTACAAAATCCAGTTCACAGGTATAGCCTTGTTTGTGGCCTATAACATCTGATTAGACACATTACCTTGAACCAAGTTATTAACCTACAATGCAAATCCCCTTTCACACAATCAAAATTGATACTATCTCTCTGTTGCTGCTAAAGGGCCAGAAAGGGAGAAAAAACCCAGGGAGGCCTTGTGATGACTGCCAGCCAGCATTTCTGACAAGTTTACTACCAAATGAGATGTTGCCACCTGTTTACAATCACTTTCCTTTTGAATTGTATGAGGTTTCATTTTAAAATAGCTTAGATGGAGGTGGGGGGCAGATAACTGTCTCATCAACCTAACCAGTCTGGGATTTGCTCCTGAATGTCATTTATCTTTCTTGCTTCTGGGCAAGATCATATGAGAAATGACCCCAAAAGGTCAGAACAGTGGGAAAACTCTCTCTTTTGTGTTAAAATGAAATAGGCTTGAATTTGCAGGGCCTTTTCTCTATTTTCCACAACTTAATATCAGAGACAACTCAGAATACCAATGACATTTTTAAAGTCACTGTATTTCATCGTAGCTAAGGAGAGTAAATGGATTTTGGCAACTGTTAGGTACTTTGTGAATCATAATTTTTTAAAAGAAAACCACAAAAGCAGAATTCGGGGGGGGGGGGCAAACAAATCTTACTAACTGCAGAGACAACTGTTTATTGGACTCACCATGCTGCAAATGCTCCTATCAACTGTAGAAATTGCTTTTCTATTCCCATTTTTCTCCAGCCTTTATGGAAAATTATAGTGCTTGACGTGTTGTTAGGAATGATTAGGGGCTGCAGACACAGGGAAGGAAATACTAACCAACTTCAAATGGGCCTTTGAAACAGAAGGTAACTTAGTCATGCCACATCTCCTCCTTGAGTGCACCCTCCTCTCATTGCCCCAGTAAGAAGAATGGGAGGGGTACTTACATTGATATGTGACTTTGCCCATCTCTTGTCCTAATGGCTTAAAGAAAGTCAATTTCTCACAGAATAAGAAAGTCTGACTTTGAAAGAGGCACATAACTGATGATCAAATAAAATTTTGATTTCAAAAGTTAAGAAAAAAAATTTTTGACAGAGCTATGCTGTCCAGACCTCTGATTCCTTTGGTGAAGGGAATTTCACTTCTGAGAGAGGTGTCTGGGAATCCTGAGTGTCTAGACACATTGCCCAGGTCACACAGACAGAAGGTGTCAGAGGAAGGGCTTTGAACCCAGTTCTTCCTGAGTCTAAGCATGGCTATCTACTGCCTGACCTCTACTCCTCTCTCTCTCTCTCTTACATATTCATTTTTGTGGATGTTCTTTAGAATGCCTATGATGCAATAATTACTCTCTAATATGCTATGAAAAAAAATAGGTAGGAATCTTTAAAATGAGCCCAAGAGTAACAAGAGCTTTGAAAGCAGCAGAAGAGGTGTATTATGGGGTGGGGAGAGGGGTGTCTTTCTGTGATTTCATTTCTGTAAGGAAATTTACTTCACCAAAACAGATCAACACTTTCTCTCCAACTAAGAATTTAGAGAATGATGGTTCCTTTCTAGGTCGGCAACATTAATTTTCAATCAAGAACTTGTGCAAATCAAGAACACAAGCGAAAAATCAGCTTCTGACTTAATGGCAAGGAGGAAGAAAAGTGGAAGGGAAGGAAGGAGGGAGGGAAAAAGTGAAGAAGGAGGGGGAGGAAGGAAGGAAGGAGAAGGAAAGTGAGTGGAAGGGAAGGAAGGAGGGAGGGAAAGAGTGAAGAAGGAGGGGGAGGAAGGAAGGAAGGAGAAGGAAAGTGGAGGAAAGGGAAAGAAGGAAGGAAAGAAAGGGGGAAGGGAGGGATGGAGAGACAAAGAGAGGAAAGAAGGAAATTATGCATACCTCACTTAAATCCAATTCACCTGCAAGTCAAACTATTGCTCATTCTTGACATCTTGTTTTCTTTAAAACAAAAAAATGAATAACAACAACAACATATATAAATAGCACGGGACCAAATCTGACTAGTGCTAGTTGTTCACCATTTCCTAGATGCTCCCCCCACCCACACACTACTAAATGGTTTCATAGTTCCGACCCAATCTCGTTAGTCAGATCCACAGAAAAGAGCAACTTGCATTGCTATAGATCTAAAAACCATAGACCACATGCTCAATACGGAATTTGCTCAAACTTTCTTTCCTTCCTAGAGTTCCTCCTCCTGTCTCTGTCTCTTTGTCATTCTCTCTCTTTCTCTCTCTCTCTCTCTCTCTCTCTCTCTCTCTCTCTCTCTCTCTGTCTGTCTCTCTGTCTGTCTCTCTCTCTCTGTCTCTCTCTCTCTCTCTGTCTCTGTCTCTCTGTTTCTCTGTCTCTCTCTCTCTGTCTCTCTCTGTCTCTCTCTGTCTCTCTCTCTGTCTCTCTCTCTCTCTCTCTCACACACACACACACACACACACACACACACACACACTTGCATCTCTAATCAACAAAAATCATAAGTTGTTAAAAAAAAAACTCAGTAGGTAGGAAGAGTGCAATAATTATCTCTTTCAAATTGATCCCCAAACCATGCCCCATGCTTTCCATGTAAATGTCCTTTCCTTGGAATTCTTTTTTTTTTCTTTTTGGAGGGCAATTGGGATTAAGTAACTTGCCCAAAGTCACACAGCTAGGTTTTTGTTTGTGTGTGTGTTAAGTGTCTGAGGCCGGATCCGAACTCAGGTCCTTCTGACTTCAGGGCCAGCACTCTACTCACTGCACCACCTAGCTGCCCCCTTTCCTTGGAATTCTTAATCTTAATGGTCAAGAGCAAGGGTTACTTGGGTAGGATACAATAAAGGAAAGCTCATGTTGGTGCCAGTCAGATAACCAATTCTGAATCTACAGGCATACTGCCCAAATTTCACACTACATTCATTTGATATAAATTTATATCAATTTTCCTACAAGTAGAATACATATGATAATGTTCTCTCAGAAACAGGTTAATTGTTGCTCTTTCAATTATTTCCTACTCTGATTTCAAAGTTCCATCCAAATATATTTTAGCACTAGTACATATGACAGTGAGTCTGGGAACATTAAATGGTTTACTTGCAATTAAAATAAAACATCTCTATTTCCATAAAAATTTATTACTTTTCTTATGAGCTACTAGGAAAGCATGAATAGAAATGAGGCAACCTATACTGTGGAATGAGCTTCATTGTGGTAGGAACTGAGGTGCTTGTATAAGGCTAGCAGACTAATCATTGGCTAGTCAAAATGGGTGCAATTCCTCAAAATGTCTAACTCACTCTGACAGATCACATGGGTAAGTCCAATATAATTTGTATTGTTTATATATTGTGCATGAGGGGAAATATATTATTTCAGAATAGAATATTAGTGTATTTTATATTAAAAACCAATAATAAGGAAAAAAATATAAATCACCACTGGTCTAAAAGTAATGATGAATCACTAAGGCAGGTATCAGGGACTAGAGTAAGGAGAATGAATGTTAGGAGTGTAAGTAAACACTGGCCAAGAGGTTTCAACTCTGTCCCCCAAAACAAGTAATTATATTTTATAATAATACAACTCAGGTCCAGAGGGGACACTTTTTTGAGGGCAATTTTGAGGGTGAAAAAACCCCTTGACTTTTTAGATAAAAATATCTCCTCAAAGACTAATAAGGTTATTATTCACCGTGTGTCCCCTTACTTATGCTAGAAAATATAATTCCTTGAAAGACGAAACAACAGAGAGAGCTTTTTTTTTTCTTTTTGGAGGGGAGAAGGTAGGTCAATTGGGGTTAAGTGACTTGCCCAAGGTCACATGGCTAGTTTTTTTGTTAAGTATCTGAGGCTGAATTTGAACTCAGATCCTACTGACTCCAGGGCCAGTGCTCTCTCTATTCACTGCTCCATCTAGCTCCCCCATCAGAGATAACTTTTATCATTGACAGTGACCCATTTATTATTTTTATCAAGTAAGGTATAAAATAGAGAAATGTATGCTTATCAAATATGTTGACCACTATCATAGAAGCTGCCCATCATGAAAAGACCCCACAGTCACTCCTATTCCTGCATGGAATTGTTTTGTTTTTGTTTTTTGGAGGGGGAGAGGCAAGGCAATTGGGGTTAAGTGACTTGCCCAAGGTCACACAGCTAATAACTGTGTCAGTGGCTGAGGCTGGATTTGAATTCCAGTCCTCCAGGGCTGGTGCTCTATTTACTGTACCACCTAGCTGCCCCCTTCTGCATTAAATTGTACTGCTTGCAGAATCCCCTAAATCAGATGCATAATCACTTGAAAGAGTTTGGACAAACTACATATGGCAAATCAAACTGGCAAATAATGTCTATTGTCTAGCCTCTCATATATAGTTGGATGGATATGGAAGAGAAGGAAAGGGAGAGGGAGAGAGATGTATATTGTGTAAATGTACATATATATACACACATGTGTTTATCTCTGTATGTGTATAGTTGTGTGTCTGTATGTATCTTTCTATACACACACATATATGTATACATATATATTTAGTGTTATAAATATACATTTATATGTGTATATATGTATACATACATACATAAAGATATATTCTAAGGGGTGGCTAGGTGGCGCAGTGAGTAAGAGTGCCAGCCCCAGAGTTGGGAGGACCCGGAATCAGTTCCAGCCTCAGAAAATTAGCACCCACACATAAATAAATAACTAGCCATGTAACCTTGAGCAAGTTACTTAACCCCAGCTGCTTTAAAAAAAAAAAAGATCTATTCCATCAGCACATGGATCTTGGATAGCCACTGCAGCAAGACAAAGAACTAGGCCAAGAACAGACTAGAAAGGGTAGAGAGGACAGGATTGCAATTGAAAGGTTATACAATGCTTGTAAATAATCACAAGAAACAGCAATAACAATAAAAAATATTTTAAACATCAGTGATCAATTGAATTATCAGTATGACAAGCCATATTGACTTGATTCTCCCTATTTTTCTAAAAGTGTTTTCTTCCTAAAATATATAAAATTTCCATAGTATCTTGGAGTTGAAAGATACCTGAAATGTCATCTAATGCAAATGATCCCTCTATAGGAATCCTCCTATAGCATCCCAGAGGCTCATTTAGCCTCTACTTAATAACAAACAAACAAAAAACAACTGAGTTATTAGGAACTAACTATCTACCAAGCAAACCTATTTCATTATTGATAGCTTATTATTTGGAAATTGTCCCATATTTTGAAACTAAACATTCCTCCCTTCTACTTCTGCCTTTAGGATCCAAGTATAAACAATCTAGTTCCTATTCCATGTGATAGTCTTACTTGAACACTGAGAACATTCCCCTTGTCCTCATATCTTCTCTCTAGTTTAAATACCAGTAGTTCCTTCAGTCAGTCCTTCTAAGGCATGAGCTCCTTTCTTTTAACCATTTTGATTGACTTGCTACAGACAGGTTGTACTTTGTCAATGAACTTTGGAAAGTTGCCACTCACTGAACACAAAACTCCAAATATGGGCTGAATGAAATGGCAAGACAATTATCTCCATTGATCAGGATATCATATTTCTGTTGGTGTTTACTGAAGTTTTTACTGAATTATATGAAAAATATTTTTGTACGCTTTCTCATCTTACATAGAAAATAAGTAGTGTGGGAAAATTAATTATGTCTGAATAAATAGATTTTTCATCCATTTTCTCATTGTATGTTCACAGCAAAACTATGAGGTAGATGCATATAAACTGAGCTCACCACTATACTGCAACTGCTCAATGTGAATTCATAAAAAGACCTCTGAAGAGCCAAATAGAATGAACATTTTACCCTATCCCAGAGCTTTCAACATAGTTGACCAGTCCTGTCTACTGGTTTCATTCCTCCCATGGTATCATGGTATCAGAAACATCATTCTTCCTAGTCTTCTTTCTACCTCTCTAACTTTTCTTTCTTAGTCTCCTTTGTTGTTTCATCATCCATTCCCTGACCCTTTATTGTGGGTGTTCTCAAAATATTTATTCTTGGCTTTCTTCCTTCTCTGTTGAACTCTCTAATGTACTAGGGTTCAACTGCCACTGTAATGCAAATTACTTCAAAGGTCTGTATCAAATGGACTCCAAAGGCCACTAGACTTGACCTCTTTTCTGAGCTGCAGACTCACATTTGCAAAGATTGATAGATCAAAACCACATGGCTGTCTGAGTATTTCAAATTTAACAACTGCCAAAGTGAACTCATCTTTTCCAATAGACTCACATTTTCTCCTGACTTTACTACTACTTTCTGTGGTACCACCATTCAATTAGTCTTCCAAGCTTGTTATTTTGTTGTTGTTGTTGTTTTTTATTCTCCCCCCACCCCACACACCCCATTTACTCTCACCTTTCAGATCCAAATACAAAGCCTCATAGATCCTGTAAGCTTTCTCATGTATACTTCATCATTTCCATTTCCAGTGAAGCCATACATGTATAGACCCTCCACATTTCTACTTTCTGATCTGAGTCTCAATTTTGAACTAGCCTCCTTATAATAGTGTTAGAATCTTCTTACATAAAATATAGATTGTCTCATCATCCCTCTGTTCAAAATCTCCAATGACTCCCTATTACCTCCAGTGTAAATTTCAAATTCCTACTTCTGAAATTAGAAGCCCTTTACAATATGGCATCGATTTACCTGTCCAGTCTTATCTTAATTCCACTGTGACTACTCTCTGCTCCCTGCTGTCATACCTCCATGCCTTTCTCATCATCTTCCCTAAACCTGAAAGTAGACCTTTCTACATATAATGTATCCTACTCATCTTTTAAAATCAAACACAAACTCTAATTGCTCTAGATATCATCTATCATTTCTTTTGTAACTCTTTGATGGACCTAATATATATATAGTATTGTTTCTTATGACCATTTTATTACACTTCAAGCGATTTGAGGGGAGAAATCATTTCTTACCTAAATGTTGTATCTTTCTCAGGGCCTAGCATGGTGTTCTATCCATAGAAGATGCTTAATGGATTTTGTTTTTATTTTCCACATTACACAAATGAGAAAACTGTGTTTTGGCCTGTGAAATGATATGTCAAAGGTGGTAGAGCTGATAAATGACTGAGTTGAGATTTAAACCAAAGATCCATAGGATTTCAGATCCAGTGTCCAAGGTCCTAAACTGTTCTATGTAATATATTACTACCCTTATAGCATACATATGCAATAGTACCACGTTATTGGAAACCAAATGAAGAGAGTGACTGTCACCTACTGCCCAATTATTTGTTGAATAGCTCCCAGTAACACCTGAGGCAGCATAGGGTCCCAGTCCATTAGGGTTAAAGAAACTGTTAATTAATGCTAGAATATGCCTTTTTTGTGCATACATCCACTTCCTTGATTAGAACGCCAGCTCCTTGGGAGCAGCTACTGCCTTACTTTTCTTTTCCAGCCAAACTATATTATTCATTGTTCCTCAGACCCAACATTCTATCGCCTGACCCCTTATCTGCATATAGGTTATTCCCTCCTGTCTGGGAGATTGCCTGAGAGGAAAAGGAGAGAGGGGATAAAATAGCTATTATGTTTTTATAAAGGCAAGGGACAAGTTTCTTTAAAAACAAACTACTTTAAAATAGAGGAATTTTGAAGTCTATTCTAAAGCATGCTCAATCATTACTTTCATTTTGTTAAACATTCCAGTGAAGCCAAAACTTCAGAAGGAATTTTTTAAAAAGACTATTTAAATAAAGCATTATCATGAGTCAGGAGTTTGGAGAAAAGTTTTGGTTTACAACTTTTGCCTTTTATTATTAGTGTGCTAAACAAAATATGTTCAGAATTTTTTTAAAAAAATGTTCCTTAAAAACACCTCAGCACTGATAGATATGGATTTTTATTCAAATTTATTACACTGTAAATGAGAGGTCTATACTCAAAGCAATATTCCTGAGATGTGAACCTTCTCCAGAAATGTGAAGCAACCTTGGAAGGAATTTATGGCATGAGAAAATTGACAAAAGATATAGCCAAAAATGGGAGCCTCAGCTCAAAACCTTAGATTGTCGAGCCCATAAATGATGAAAAGTTCTCTGTAGTCTCCTCCATCTGCTTTTAAGTTCAGTAAGGGGAACAGAAAAGGAGCAAAGATTATTCTGTCTCCACATTCTGACCCTCACTTTCCAACACTGTTGGTGTCCATGCATAAAGATTCTACAAACTAGAAATGCACTTATGTGTTCAGAATTGTTGAAGTGTTGACCTTCCTGGAGCCAGGCAATAAACACAATGACCCCCTAGGGATAATTCAGCCCCTTGATTCTAATTTCTAACTATTACATTTGAGAAATCAGTTCTGTTCCCCATGTCCCGGGAGGTAGCTTTTCAATGATTGGGGATATACCTAAGTAGCACAGTGGATAGAATGCTGGGCTTGGAGTCAGGAAGACCCAAGTTCATACACTTACTAGCTGTGTGACCTGGGCAAGTCACCTAACCTTTTTTGCCTCAATTCCTCATCTGTAAAAGGAGCTAGAGAAGAAATTAGCAAACCACTCCAGTATCTCTGCCAAGAAATCACAAGTAGGGTCATGAAGAGTCAGAAAAAACTGAAGTCACTGAAGAACAACAAAATTTAAATGATTCATGATGACAGTAGTTCCTTCTTGTAACCAGATTCAGATTTGGATTTTTACTCAATATAAACATAAGTATGTCCTCATGAATAAAAATACAATAACAAAATTAAATAGCCCCTTTCAAAATGGAGGACAAATTGGTTTTAGTAAGTATTCATGGGAAGTAGAACTTCATTACAAAGCCAAGCATGGCAACCTTCCTTTCTTTGCCTTGCTCTCCAGCTAACACACACACACACACACACACACACACACACACACACACACACACACACACACAATGGTACATCGATTCCTTCTAGGACTTCTTTCTTTGATTTTCACATTTTCTTTTGGCACAGCAGGTACAGCCTGACAATCAAAGGCCCTTCAAAGTACATTCCTTAAGATCAGTTAAGCAAAACTTCCTAAAAAAACATTCAATTACTCACACTGTCCATTTGTGTATTTTACTGTTTGTTAAAAGAAAGGAAAGATGCTTAAGGTGTACACATACACACACACACACATACATACACATAAACACACACAAACATATCAGCTTGTTTATGTTTGTTTCCCTTTTTGTACTTAGCCAATGTAAGATAAAGTCTATCATTTTTACTATATTATCTAGATCTTATTTGTATGTTTTCTTCTTTCCATAAATACTTATTTGCTACCAATTCTAAATATTGATAATGCCTTAATATATTTTTCCTACTTATTTACCTGCAGTTTTAGGGTCAACAAAAGAACAATACATTTTATTGTAGATTCTTGCTATAGAACAATATGTGTGTCTATGTTTTAAGTAAGAATGTAACTTGGGGGAGTTTTTATGCTTATCCCCCACCTAACTGCAAGAATGAAGTTTACTTGCCATACCATACTTCCTCACCATCAGTCATCATAATTTGCATTTTTTCTTTTACTCCTCTAAATGGCTTGTTTTGCTTGAAATCCAATTCTCTTAGTAATTTTAAAGTGCCAAAAACCTAATTTCCTTAAAGCATTTAAACACTGAGTTGTCATTTCCTTCTTTCTTCTGATATGATTCTGTTTACCTTAGAACTTTGTTAGTTTGCTTGTCAAAGGTTCTATGCAACCTAAGTGTATGAAGAAAAATGAAGGAAAATCTATAATCCTATTGCAACTCAATCCTTCTTGGAAAAAAAAAACCTGCTCAGTTTTGCAGGATATCCTATTTTAAAGTTCAAATTGGATTACTTTGCCTTTTAATATAATATATCCCAAGTATGTCTATTTTAGGCTATAATGTGCCAGCTTTATTGAGCTAATATTTCATATCCATAGCATTTATTATGCTATTATGCTATATAATAATATTCTTGATTAGAGTTAATTTGTGCATTCTGGTTAGTAAAGGCAAACTTGGTGGTAGTGACTCACAAGCTACAGTTTAGGAGATAGAACCTGTAGGACCTGTAGGATCAGCAGCTACCTTCTAGGGTGGGTGGGAGGTAACCTAAGGATATCTGTAATCAAGAAAGCAACCCAGAGGAGATACTAGAGTAGCATTAGCAAAGTTCCCATCATAAACTGGAGCCACTGTCCAACAAGTGCACATGACAGTGTGGAGAAGAGTAGGCACATGCAGAGGCTGGTAACACATACAAAAATGTGTGAGGAGGACACAGGGGGACACACAGAGGGAACATACCAGCTAAGGGTATAGGCATAGAGGGGCACATGCCATATCATGGGATGAAGGTGTCCAGGGCCCTTATAAGGGCATGAGCAGTTTATGCCTTGAATGCCACAAGGTATTCTATGTACAACACAATAATTACTGATAAGTTTTGGCATAGCCCATGTGCATTTGAAATTTCAGGAATGTGATTAAGTTGGAGATATATAACGACTTTACCCTTGGGCTTAACTTTATTCCTGCCTTTGGGATTAATTTGTTTAGCAGATATAGTGAATATGAGACCCTCAAAGACATATAGAGGGATCAGATCCATACTTTGTTGTACTTTACATTACACTGGTGTTGTACATTGCCGAATTCCCAGAATATCAGGCTGCCTCTAAAACACTTATATTCACATAGTCTCTACTAGGTGCCTATATTCTGCCCAGTGCTGCTCCCTGGTGCTTTCCCCTGGTTGCATCTGTACTGCTCTGCTGTCCTTTGCCAAGCATAGCTCTCTACTTGGCATGAGGCTTGACTTCAGCTGTAGTCTTTATCTGAGTACAGGAAGGTGCCAATTGATTCTCTTTCTACTGTCATGGTTTTAAATTTACAAAAGCCGTAAAATTATTTGAGTAAAGAAAATAAACATATCATTTTCTTGTATAAATGAAATGATCTTAGCTTCTCTTCCCTCCAAGAAGAAAAGTAATGAGATTTGGAAAAGATGGACATTCCTCACCAGGGAATTCTTTGTCCAAAGCACTAAGTGCTTTGAAAAAGAGAGAAAAGCAGTCATTCCCAGAAACTTTGTACACTCAGGATTAATTCTATTTTTTTTTGTCTTTTTTAGAGGGGGAAAGCGGGGCAATTGGGGTTAAGTGACTTGCCTGTGGTCACAGAACTAGTAAGTGTTAAGTGTCTGAGGCAGGATTTGAACTCAGGTCCTCCTGCACTCTATTCACTGCACTACCTAGTTGCCCCTTAATTCTACTTTTTGAACTCTGTGCTTACTAAGGCCTATCTTTACATTAAAGCTGCCATTCTAGTTTAGAGCTAAAAAGTCTATGTGGCTCTACATTTAATTTCAGACTAGATATCACATATCCTCAATTTGGGAATGGGCTCTGCTATAAAAATTCAACAAAGTATGGATCTGATCCCTCTACATATCTTTGGGGTTTTCTTATTCACTATATCTGCTGAATAAATTAATCCCAAAGGCAGGACTAAAGCTAAGCCCAAGTCTAAAGTCATCTATCTCCAACTTAATTACATTCCTGGGATTTCAAATACACATTGCCTATGCCAAGCCTTATCAGTAATTATTGTGGTTTTTGTTAAGTCATTTCAGTCCTGTCCTAATCTTTGTGACCCCATTTGCTATTTTCTTGGCAAAAGTACTAGAGTGGTTTGCTAATCCTTCTCTAGCTCATTTTACAGATGAGGAAATTGAGGCAAACAGAGTTAAGTAACTTGCCCAAGGCCATACAGCTAGTAAATATCTGAGGTTAGAATTGAACTCAGGTCTTTCTGAGTCCAGGCCCAGCACTCTCCATTTGTGCCACTTAGCTGCCCTTCAATAATTGAGCTCACCCTATATTATTAGGAAGGATTAAACTGCCCCCTGTTTTATACATGTCTACTGGGCCCCCATATAAGCTCCTGGAGAAAGGTACTGTATAGGAGCTTCCTTAGTATTCCCCACCTGGTCACATAACAAGCCTTCACATAAATTTTTACTTGACTCAGGTATCAAATGGACTGTGAAGCAGAGTTATAGAGCCAATCAGTGTAAAATTTCCATTAAAGAATGCATATTTATTCTGTCATTTTTTCTCATCAAACATCTTTGCTACCATAATGTAATTCAGTTGATTTAAGATCATGTTTAATTAAGAATTCATTTTTAAACTTTTTAAAACTTATGAATTCTCAATGGCACCTGCATGAGATAAAATTTTTAAAAAGTCATGAGACCAAAGGATATAGAATTGAAAGTGAGATTAGACATAATTTATTCAAGATTACTAATTTTATAGATAGAGTAAATGAAGCTCAGGAAGGTTAAGTGGATTTCTCTACATCCTGAATACTCTATTTCCCCTGTATTAGTCAAAGGGCATCCAAGATAGTCTCTAATACATTCTCTACACAGCCGCAGACTTGATATTTCCGAAACAGTGGTTTAACTAGGTTGCTCACCTGCTGAAGAAGCTTCAATGGCTCCCTACTTCCTATACACTAAACATTGCCATTTACCATTTTAAACCCTTCACAATCTGGCTCCAGTCTACTCTCCCAGACACACCATTACTTATTCTCACACACCATGTTTCAGTCAAACCTGCCTACTTATTGGACTTATTGTTCTCTCTCCCACTTCCATTCTTTTGCCCCATGTGTGGAATGTGCTTCCTCCTCACCTGTTTTGTTGAATCTCTAGATCCCTTAAATTTAGTAGCTCAAACATTACCTTCTACATTGCTCCTCTCCCTGATGCTCCCATCATTTCTCAATTGTTTCTGCCTTCAACCTTACCCTGAATTTTTTTTGTATTTACACACACACACACACACACACAAATGCAGTGTATCCATATATGTATGCATATAAATACATGTCTATGTATATCTATACATATGTATATATAAAACATATATATGTATATAAAATTCCTACTTAAATCATGTGCATGATTTCCCCCAGCAATATGCCTGTTGAAGACAGGCATAACTTAAATTTTGATTTTTTTACGTTTGGTGTTTAACACAATGAAATATAGTTAGCAGAAGAATTAAATATGTTGAGTAAGTGAGTGATAACTAGATGAAATAAAATAATAGAAAAATAGGCTCTAAAGAGATCTAAAAAACTCATTTGGCGGATCCTCTTAATTTTACAGAGCAGAAAATTGAATAAAGTAACATTTTTTTCTGGTCCCACATTCCTATTCCAATTGTAAAAGTACCCTGTATCCTGTTTCTTAAAATGAAAGATGACCTTTTGCTGCTAAATTAAATATCTAGTCCACCATCCACAAATAGCTTATATTTTATATTTCTCCTAAAGTAACATGTTTAAAGCTGAATTCATTCTGTTTCTTAAACCCTTCCCTCTTCCTAACTTCCCTCTTACCGTGGGGGTCACTACTGTCCCAGTTACCCATGCTAACAACCAAGGTGTCATCCTCAACTTCCCATTCTCTCTCTCTCCATTCAGTGAATGAGGCAATAAATAAGCACTTATTAAGCATGTAAATTATGCTATTTAGCTTAATTAATCTATGTAACTGGCACTGTGCTAAGCACTGGAGATACAAAAAGAGACAAAAGATAGTCCTTGCCCCCAAGGATCTCAAAATCTAATGTGTGAGACATCAAGAAAGTAAATATGTATAAATAAACTATGTACATGCAAATGGAAATGATGGAAGACTAGAATTAGAGGGATTGGGAAAGGTTTTCTGTAGAAGATGGGATCTTGGTTGGGACTTGAAGGAAATCATAAAAGCTAGAGGGTAGAGAGGAGGAGGGAGAACATTTTAAGGCATGAGACACAGAGAATATGCCCAGTGAAGAGATGGAGTGTCACATTAACAGAAGAGTCAGGAGGTCAATGTCACTGAATTGGAGAGTATGTAGCAGAAAATAAGGTTTGGGAAAACTAGAAAGGTGGCGGGGGGGGTACATGGGAGTCTAGATTATAAAGAGGTTTGAATACCAAATGGAGGTTTTGATATTTGATTATAGAGGTAATAGGGAGGCAATGGAGTTTATTGAGAATGTGACTGATGGGGTTAGATCGGCACTTTAGGAAAATTTCTCTGACAGCTGGATGGAAGATGGATAAAAGTGAGGAGAACCATTTGATGGGCAGACCGGTAGTCCAGATATGGAATGATGAGGGACTCTACTAGAGTGGTGGCATTGTCAATAGAGGGGGGTCATATTTGAGAAATGTTGCAAAGGTAAAGTTGACAGGCCTTGACAACACATTGGATATGAGGATTTGAGGATTAGAGACAGTGAGTGTAGGAGGTTAGCTCACACCCGGATTCTGTCCTGGGCCTCATCTCTAATCCCTTTATACTACTCTATCACATTAGCACACACATCCTCTATTTTGTTCCCCAATCACTCTCTAATCTTCCCTTTACTACCAGGAGTAGTATATACCCCAAAAGCTCTAGACTAGCATGTGTGTATTCTATAAATATATATTTAAGACCTGTGACCATGACAGTGAAAACTTGAGGATGATACCTAAGCTGTGGAGTCTGGGGGCCATGGAGGATAGTGGCATCTTCAATAAGGAAGTTTGTAAGGAAGGAAGGTTTGTAGAGAAAGATAATGGGTTAAGTTTTGCACCTGCTGAGTTTCAAGTATTTACTGGACATCTAGTTTGAGATATCTGAAAAGCAATCTGAGATTGGAGACTGGAGATCTGCAGAGAGGTTAGGGCTGAAAAAAAAAGATTTGAAAAATACCAGCATAGAAATAATAAATAAACCCATAGGAACTCATGTGATGGTAATATAGAGGGAGTAGAGAAGAGGTTCTAGACAGAATCCAGGTGTGAAACTCCTGCACTCAAATAGCAGTAGAGGTCATTACAAGAAAGGAATGTGTGGAGCAGACTCAGGACACTCTTGGGTCACTTTGCCTCTAGGTCCTTGATCTAGGAGAGAGTCATAGCCCCTTTGGGCAGGAAGAGTATAAAAAAGTAGTTTTTAGACCTTTGGTGAGAAGCTCTTTTGATCCCAGAAACCCCTTGCCTACTCTTTATCCTTGCCAAGGGTTTTTAATCTTCCAAAACCCCTTTCTTTTAATCACATTGGGACTATCTCTCCTGGGCTAAGTGGAAAATATTACTAGTAAATTGCTTTTTGCACGCTCAGAGTCTGAATAATTCCTTGTACCAGGTGCAGAATTGCAACTGGGCAGCAGCATTTCCTAAACTATATTTGGTACAACTCTATTATTGTTTGTAATAAGAATTTGGATTCTGGGGGGTGGAGGAACAACTAGCTATATTTTCACCATTCAATAAATAAAATATAGAAAATGGGAAAGAAATCAAGAATAGCTATTATGTACAGTAGGGTTTCTGTTTTTTTCTCTTTTTCTAGCATAAGAATAGCCTTATATTCTTCTATTTTGTTCCCAAATCACCCCCCCCCCATCTTCCCTTTATATCAGGGGTATGCTATACCTCCTAGAACTTCTAGACTAGCACTTATGGAATCTATTAATATATTTTAAGTCCAGAGGACTTTTCCTGATCAATATGTTTTGAAAAAAAATTGTTTATTTTAAGTGGTCTCTTTTCTTACTAACAACTTATTCCATTGGTATGCCTAAAATTAAAAGAAATTTATGATTTTTGAGCAGAATTAAATCTTTCTACCCCAGTTATCAAGCCTATTTTCCAATGTCATTAACATTACAAGATAACTAGGATTCAATAAGGATTTCTGAATAGTTAGAGAAATTCATATTTCAGATCTTATATTTCAAGCTGGAAGGGTCCTCAGAGGTCAGCTGATCCAACCTTCCTATTTTACTTATGAAAAAATTGAGTATATCAAGGAATAGAGACAGCAACAATTTCTAACTCTATTCTGTATAACCTTTTCTCTTTCCCTGTAGGGGGATTAAAATAAGATCAAAAGGCTATAAATAAAAGTCAAACTTATAATCAGACTTTTGCACATAATTTTTGTTGTTCGGTCATTTCAGATATATCCATCTCTTCATGACCCCATTTGGGGTTTTCTTGGTAAAGATACTGGAGTAGTTTGCCATTTTTTTTCTCCAGCTCACTTTCCAGATGAGGAAACTGAGGCAAACAGGGTTAAGTGACTTGCCCAGGGAGACACAGATAATAAGTATCTGAAACTATGTTTGAATTCAGGTCTTTCTGACTCCTGACACAGTACTCTATCCACTGAACCACCCAACTGTCCTTGTACATAATAGCCAATACTCCAAAGTTTACAGATGATTTTACATATATTTTCTATTTAATCCTCACATTTATCCATGTAATATGGGTACCCCATATTTGACATGAGGAAAATTAAACTGAGATGTTAATATTCACCCATTACCACATAGCAATTACGGATAGCAATAAAACTCTTCTCTCTCCTGATTATATAAGCCCAAGGTTCTTTTTACTACACTGCCCACACTGCATTGAGTATACCAGTATTTTAATAGCATTTCTTGCTCCAACTTACATTAAAACCACTTTTCTGTTATGTTAACAATAACCTCTCACCACTAACTTGTTCATAACCATCAACATTTTGAGTGGGAAATTCAACACAGATGTGTGGTTTCTTTGGCAGCAGTGCATATTATTTCACACTTTTAAAAAATGGTAGGAAGCTGTATCTACATTGACTGAAAATAAAATAGTTCATCAAATTCAATGACTATCCCTAAGTACACTAGGAAGCAACAAAGAAAAATCCTAAAAATAAAACACAATAAAGTTTTTTTTTTAATTTAAACTTTCATATCAAAGTCATCACTTTTCCCAATGGAGCAGACCATTGTTTTTTTGTTTTGTTTTGTTTTTTCTGATAATAGAATGCTAGATTAATTTAAGAACCACAAGAAAATTTTATGTCATTGGAAAATTTTGTGACTATGCGTGATATTATGATATGCTCTTGTGGGGAATGAGAAGTAATTATTGCAAATGCACCCTTAGTGAAAGTTATTTGTCCCTTGTTAGGGACAACTGATCAGATGATGCTTCTCAAATTAAAATCCTTTTTTTTACCATAAGGATCATTTATGACTTGTTATACATAAAAAGCTATATCTGTTTCCAAGGCACCTACTATTCTAGAGTTCTAGGTAATTTGAGGAGGGAGAAAATAAGTCTTAGGGGATCAGGGAAAATTCCACTGTGGCATTTGAGCCGAGGTATGAAGGAACGTAAGGATTCTGAGTAGTGGAGGTTATCATGACACAGTCCTCTAAATTTTGCAAAGAACTTCAAAAAGACTCTTAAGAGATAGGTGCTATTATCCCTTTTAACTGAGACTGAAAGAAATTGAGTGACTTGCCAGGGTCACACAGCTAGTGTTTCAGGCAAGATTTACACTCAAGTCTTCCTTTCTACTTTCCCATGCACTAGTAGTAATCATGATTGCAACTTAGAAGGGAGGAGAAATGTGGACTAAAACTGATAAGTTTTATATGAAGTAGATTGTGGCAAGCATTCAGTGTTAGACTAAGAGGTTTTATCTTTATGCTAGAGGCAAAAAAAAAACTGAACTGATGAAGATTTTGGAATTTGGGAAGGGTGTGACCAGACTTTTTTCTAAGTAATTTTATTTTGGCAGCTGTTTGGAGGATAGATTGGAGAAGAGACAGACAAGGAGTAGGGAGAAAAAAAAAACATATAATAGGGAAGAAGGGGCGGGAAGAAGGTAGAAAGTAATCAGGCTTAATGCAAAATTATGAACATATATGCCTAGGAACATGGCTGTGCCCTTGAAAGAAAAAAGGACGTTTGGAGGTTATAAAAATGTAGGGAAAAGGCAATATGTTCAAATATGCACATTTTTAATTAAAGATTATAAGTGGAAAATTATGTAAGCTATCCAACAAGGAATTTGATATGTTCAACTAGAGATCAGAAGTGATTGTCTCTGGACGTATGAATCTGGGTGTCATAACTAAACATGACAATTGAACCCATGAGAATAAGATTGCCAAGAGAATGTATTAAGAAGAAAAAATAGAGGTCATCATTGTACCTTCTTTTCTTTTCTCTCTAATCTCTTCCCTTCAAAACATCTCAACATATATTTAATATTTAGTGATTCCTTTTAAGTATCTGGCATGGAAATCTGCATTATAAAATATGGGTTGGGATAAGACATTTAAAAAAAAATAAAGGTTAAATGAATATATGCTACTCAAGAAAACTCATTAATATGCCATGAATACCTTCAATGAGAGATTCAGAAGATACTAACAAGATCAGTAAAAGCTGAAAGTGACTAGAGTGAAATAGATATAAAATAACTGGGAAACTGATTTATAAACCAATTTAGAATCAGTTTTGTGTGGGCAATCAAATCACAAACTCTTACAGCAAAGATTAAAATCATTATTAATTTGGAAGTATAAAAATGAGAAGATGATGCATGCAATTAGCACAGGTCCAATATGACCTTTTTATATGATTATTAATGCTAAAAATGGGGGAAAATAAACTTAGAGACATCAACTCTATTATCATTTCTAACAGCACTTTAATAATGCAAAACATTTTCTAAAATAAAGAAATGAAAAGACCTCTAAATCTCACCTACCCATCAGATATGATCTCATCAAGAACGGCGATATGGCAACAAAGTACATTATCAATTTAAAACACATTTATTTGGAAAACAAATATCAAAGAGGAGAATGAAAGGCTATGAAGAAAACATTCCCTTACAAAGCAGTGAAAGTAAATGGCACGAAAAATCAAAGTTCAGAGAACCTAGATTACCCAGTTCATATCAAGAACATTTGTAGATGAAACTGAGAGGATCACAAATACTTATGAATGAGAACAAAACTTTGAGCATTCCAATCATAAGGTACGCTCTTCAATAAAAATGATAATATATCCACATTTGAACTTAGATACTTCATAAGGAAACAACAGTGACTTTTAAGGGAAAAAAGGAAATAAAGGAAGATGAATAAACCTTAGTTTACTGAGAAGAAATCTATGTAGGAGGAAACATCTTTTTAAAAGTTCCTCATGGGGCAACTCTCTAGATACTCTCAAAATGGGGAAGGGTTATTAAAATATGGAAAAGACAATAGTATTTTTAAAACATTAGAAACTACTACCAACATATAGTCCTACTACATGTCTTTTTCCCCTTTTTCTTTCAACCATACTTTTGATTTCATCAATGTAGGGAGATCAAGGTGAATAAGTTCTGCCAAAAGTGAAGATTTATATCTTCTTTGAATCTTATAAATAAATCTTTATAGAGTTGTCCACAGTGCTTAGAAATTAAGTGACTTGATCAGGAATACATAGCCAATAAAAGTCAGAGGTGGGGCTTGAACTGATGTCTTGCTCTCTCTAATGAGTAACAACTCCCTAAAGACTATACCATGCCAACTTTCATCATCATCACCATGGAATAGATGTGTTTGTTAAGTTTTAACATTTAAATAATACTTTAATATATTATCTTATTTGGTCCTCATAGTACTCATGGAAGATAAGTACTATAGAGATTGTTATCCCCACTTGATGAATGAGGAAACTACGATTCGAAATGTTAAGAAACATCCCCATGATCACTCAGGTGTCAGAGAATTAAGCTCTAGGTTGATCATGACTTCCAGTCTAGCATTCTTTACACTATACATCACACTACCTTTTAATCTTTAGAGGAGTGGCCTGTGCCATCACCAATGATATCTTTGATGAAAACATGAGAAGGGAAAAGGGAGAATTCCACCTATAAAACTCTACCCAACTCACCTCACTGTCACAATTATGTAATTCTTTAAGTTAGAAGGAGACGATAGGATATTCTGAAACAATTTGCACACACACACACACACACACACACACACACACACACACACACACACACCACTACTCTGTAGATCAAAATATAATTGAAATTCATTTCCTCAAAGTTTTATCTGCCACACACATGTTAAGATTATATGAGATTCTACAACAGATGTGAGCACAGTGATAACTTTATTCCACTGACAATTCATTGAGCACTGGCATCAAATGAGGCATAAAACAAGAAGACATTTGATCACCGAATGTATTCAGTAGTATCAACGAGGATGTTTTGTGCAAAATCCAAGTAAAAGAGTAATAACAGGATCATGAGTTTCAAGTGGAAAGGGACCTCAGATGTATCTAGCCCAACCCATCATTTTTGTAGTAAGAAATTTAATGGTTAAATAGATGGAATGACTCTCACAAAATCACACAGGTAAATGGCAGAGCCAGGATTTGAAATATTGCCCTTTGATTCCAAAATTTGACTTTTATCCACCGTAGCATTTCCAATCATGGATATTCTTCATATATACCTGTTTGTAAATAGAATTGTGCTAACTGAATTCAGCCCAGAAAACTACAGTTCCACCTCAATGTGATCCATGAATTGATCTAACCATTTACACTAGAGAAGGTTGAAGAAGCATATTGCCCAATTTATGGCATGCACTTGGGAAATGGCCTATTTAATTAGTTCATCAATAGCTTTATCTTGGGTGAGGGCTGCATGTGAACAGCAAGCTTACCATTAGTTAAAGCAAGAGGAAACTGGCTGGGTCTCCCTTGGGAAATGAGATAGTGTTTTCAATAATTCCATTCTTCTCACCATCATAAAAGTCCATTTTTCAATGCCAATATTCCCCCAGTGGTGCAATATGGTTTCAAGTCATGGAACTATACATCAGAAGGCTAAGAGCAGCTTTAGGAATGTCCTACCATCTCACCTCTCCCTCTTAGCTTCATTGATTTCTTTCAAAACTTGTCTTATATCCCTCCCAATCTGGGAGGCTTTTCCCAATCTACTCAGTTTCTAGCAGCTTTCTCTCTCAAATTCACCTTCCACAACTGTGTATGTACTTCATTGATTACATGTCGTCTACTTCATTAGAATGGAAACTCCTTGAGGGCATAGACTGTATTGTGGTCTTTATTTGTGATCCTAAAACTTAGTATAATGCATAAATATTATTGACTAGATTTGACTTGCAGGTGATCTAAATTTCTCAGGGAAACATGTGGTGGACATAAATGGGCAATATTGACTTTTGCATGGGGGAATACATCATTGCCAACTCCCAGAGAAGAAGGTGGTACCAGTAGCACAAAAATAAATGCCACACTGGTAGACCATATTAAAGGAACCAGAGAAAAGATTCTCAGAATATTGAGAACATCCCCTGTTGAAGATTGAAGGAAAGACTTATGCAATGATGTCCCAGGATTACTAGGCATAGACAGAGTGTCATTGGCACTAATTTAAAAATTCCCAGAGAATAGACAAATGTTGTTGCTTACTTTCGTGTTTCCCCTAGGACCTAGTCTAGGATCTCTATAAATTGGGAACCTAGAAAATGTTTATTAAGTGCTACATAGAAGAGTGCTAGACTTGGGCTTAGGAACACCTGGGTTCAAATCCCGCTTCTGACACTTAGTGGATGTGTAATCATGGGTAAATCATTTAATTTCTATGAGCCTCAATTCCTTAATATGTATAATGTGGCTAACACCTGTAATACCTACTCACAGGGACATTGGGAGGCTTAAATCAAAATATACATGAAATGCTTTGCAAATTTAAAATGCTCTATAGTGTGCATTATTATTATGAATTATTTAAATACAGGTGGGGAATTCTTTCTGCTTTCATTCCTCAGCTCTCTTTTTTTAATTAACAAATTTAAAAAGGCTCCTGGGGGGTATACAATATTTTAAGGATAAGAATTTGCATTTTTATAAAAGGAGGAAGCAAGATAGAAATCCCATTCAAAACTGGTGCCATTTTAGAATGAATAAGAAACTCAAGAATTCTACTGATTTGCAGAAATTAAATAGGTTACCTCATTTTCTTGCTATCACGCCCATGCAAGCTGCCTCTCTTGACCAAATGACTATCCTCCTGACAAAGATACAGGAATTAAGGTTCTGTCAAAGAATATGCGATAAAATTAGTAAGTCTGAAATGGCTAAAAATGACTTAATAATTAATTTAGCTTTTCACATGTTCAAAATAGTCATATCTTATTAATGCCAACTCTTTCCAAAGGACACAGTTTTAGGGCTGCTCTTGCTCACAGCAGGAACATTGAAAGAATTTTAAAGATTCTTATAGACCTGTCTATATCAAGCTGAGTCCATTTTTTACTTACTATTTAAAGTCTAGTGCTTACCTCCTGATTTTCTGTCTTACTATGAAAGTAATTTGGGGTTCTCTGACTCCTATCAGAATTATAAAAGGACCTCTCACGAGAAAGCCCAATTTCGTTATTTAGTATTTTACCATGGCAATTATTTAGGTCTGGAAGACTCACATATACTTTCTGGGCTTTTACATTTTATTGTTATGACCCTTTTAAGTATTTTAACTGTTAAGAAATTTCTTTCCTTTTGCAGTTTATCAGGTCTCTAGACTTGAAAGAATAATAATTATAACAACAATAGTTGGCATTTATATATCACTTTAAAGTTTGTAAAGCCCATTATCTCATTTGACCTCACAATGAGCAAATATTACAGGTCATCATTATTTTATGGAGGAAGAAAGAGAGTTTCAGATAGGAAAAGTGACTTGCTCATGGTCATACAACTAATGAAAGTCAGAAACAGAATGTGAATAACCCCATTCCTAATTATAATCACCTATATACTGCATGTGGTAGCATGATCGCTTAAAGTTGTGTCAGTGTGACCAAGGCTATAGAACTGACCTAGAAAGTACAGCCAAAGGACCCAAGTAACAATAAAGTCAAAACGAAGCTAGAGATCAATTAGCAACCTGTTAGCAGAGCCTTATTAACTATTTGATTCACTTAAAACCATTTGAAGGTGTTGCGTGTATAGATATAGTCCAATATTGGCCTAGTATGTGTAAGGGGTGAGTGAGGGATGTTTTATTTACTCTCAGAACTACATCCCTCAGAAGCCTGTTCATAAGTTCAGCAGCTTTCCAGGTAAGAAGTTTAAAAGGGTAATAGAAATTTAATTAAAAAGGAAGAAACATGTGAAAACACCTGCCTGGAATTCAAGTTACAAGAAAACTGGTACTGCCAAAGGGTCAGTTAGTGTTGCAAGCAGGGCTCATAAGCTGTGGACTTGGGTAGCTTATTATAAAAAACAACAGTTGAGGGGCGGCTAGGTGGCGCAGTGAGTAAGAGCGCCGGCCTCGGAGTTGGGATGACCTGAGATCAAATCCGGCCTCATAAAATGAGCACCCACACATAAATAATGACTAGCCGTGTAACCTTGAGCAAGTTACTTAACCCCAATTGCTTTGAAAAAAAAAAAAACAAAAACAGTTGAAGCCCCAGAAATATTCAATCATCACAGAGCATAGGGATTGAGGAAACACTGGCTACATATGCAAAGAGAAGAAAATTTTGTTTTATTTTAAGGAGTCTGTTTCATCATCATCTTCAACTTTTTCTTTACGTTATTTTTATTCTGCCATCAATAGACTCTATGACATTTGTGGAATGCAATAATTCAAGAAGCAATGTGTAATTTACTGTGGTTAAGAGTTGCAGTGTTATTTAGTGCTATGCACCGAACAAAAAGTTCAAGAAACAAAAATAAAACATTTTCAAAAGCAAGAAAGGGTTGAAAGGATATTGTAATTGCAAAGTAATTATGACCCCCAAGTAACTTTGAGAACGGGTACAACCACAAATGACGTTAAAAACATGTGTATAAAAAGGCTAGTCACAAAGAAAAAGGGAGAAAACCTATCTTTTTGGTAGAAAGTGCCTGGGATCTGTTAGCAAATTACTTTGTTAGCAAATCTTCCTGAGCATAGAAAGATTTAATATTCATTTCCTGGGTGTTTTAGGGTTTTCAGAAATAACCTATTGTATAGGCTATGATATTGATTGGCTATATTAAGTGATTTTAGGAGTCCCACAGATTTTCTGCCTACCCACCCTACTGCCTCAGAGCCTTATATTTTCCCCAGTATATCCATTCCTTTATTGCTGAAATACATGTGTGTATACACATATACAAATGTATTATCTTGACAGGAGTGCTACATTAGCATCCGTTTTTTTGCTGGTTTTTTTTTTTGGAGGGGAAAGGGCAGGCAATTGTGGTTAAGTGACTTGCTCAAGGTCACACGACTAGTAAGTGTGTCAAGTGTCTGAGGCCGGATTTGAACTCAGGTCCTCCTGACTCCAAGCCAGTACTCCATTCACTTCGCCACCTAGTCACCCCCATTCATTTTTCAAATATACTATATTCTCAATTCATTGTTTGAACTAGCTATCACCTTGGAAATCAAAACCATTGAGATAATGAGAGGGAGAACAAACCATGAAATGACCAAAAGAGACCAAGTTCAGGTAGAACTTTTTTTTTTCATAAATAGGAAGTCAGTAGGTACCTTTGGGTAAATTTAGGATGGAAGTGATTTTGAAAGACACTAAGAAATAGAAGAATGATGCCAATAGGCAAAATTAAAGAGAAACCCAGAGCATATCTCAATATTTGGGGGGCCCACCATGCTTAAGATGTTAATGTTATATTTTATCATTAGGGTTTTTTTAGCTTGTCAAAATCTTAAGTATATTTCCAATTTATGACTTTATCTCCTTTTATTAATTATAATCCCTCACTTTGAAACCTTAATTTTTTTTTCTAGGATGAAACCTCCCTATTTAGTGTTTTATTATTATGTGGTAGCCTTTACAGTTATAGGTCAAACCACAGGAATGAGTAGTGTCAAATCTAACTCTTTTCTAGATAATACTGAATTAGTTTGAACTGTGAATGGATTTCCCAGCATATCCTGTAATCAAGGCATGGGCAGGATCGTGGAAATGTCTAGGTAATAAAGCAGACAGAATTTCAGGTGTTGGAGGATGCAGGAAATAAATTCTTACTCAGAAATCCTTTGATTTGCTTTTATTTACTTCTGTTGTGTGTATGTGTTTGCAATATATGTATGTGTGCACATATGTGGGTATTCCTCTGAAGTATTCAAGAATGTGGATATGAATCCCCCCAAACATGTTCCATGTTTCCAGTTTCCTTTAAACATCATATTGCAAGACATCTGTCTTTTCATTATGTATCTATTCCTATAATTGCGAAGAAAGTAACCACACCCTTATGGACTGCCATAATGTTTTTTACAAGGTTATAATAATGTTGATATATTTTTAAAATGATTTATTTTTGTGGAGTTCCACATAAATTTTCTTTAGGATTTGTGGCACAACCACAATTAAATGCCTCTCCTCTAAGGAACATCATTGATTTCTTTAACATTTTGTGACATGTAGTTCATGGGATGCTCTAATCCTAACTTCACCAATTAAACTTTGCTTTCTGTTAGCAGTTCCATTTGGTTTTCTAATTTATTTGTGTTTACCTTGCTTATTTTATTTCTAATGTTCTGTTATTAATATTTAATCCTGTCAAGTAGAGTGACATGTGAATTACTTTCAACAAGTGATCATTTTGTTTTGTGACAGCAATGATCTTGTGCATGCTTCCAATTAAAATAGGTTGACTCAAAATATCAGATGAGTTTGGATCAAGCTAATTTCTACATTTTTCGTCAATTCTCTTTAGGATAAATACTGAGTTCTGTGCCATACATATAACTCTCATTGCTATCTTTTTGTTTTATTTTTGTCTGTGTTTTTAAAGAATGGATATTACTCCAAGGATAATGAAAGCATAGCTTTTAAGGAACACATTTTAATGATTGTTAGAAATATTCCATTGTCTATTGGTGTGGGGAAGTCAATGTTTCCTTTCAAAGATTTTTTTTTTCAAATCCACAAAGAAAAAATATCATTTTCACTAAAGAGCAAAGTGTGAACAAAAATGAAAGACATTGCTGAAAATTGACAAACTATTGCTGCCAAACAGCCTAATGAAACTCCAGAAAACAAGAAAACAAGCCCCTCAGGGTGCCTTGGCAGTCAGAGGGTATGTTACTGATCACTACAATGGGACTTGAGCTGCTTAATGTTGAAAGAACAGTGAGAAGACAAATCAAGGGGTGGGGGGAAGCAACTAAGCATTGCTATGAATTTAAGATGTCTGTTATGGAAAAGTCAGTTCAAAGACTGGATTTTTGAAGATTGAAAAATATCATTTTTGGCTGGAGAATTTTCTAGCACAGACTAACTCTGTGTCAGATTATTCTGGCCCCACTTATCCAATGCAACCATCACAGATACCAAGGTTCCTTAAGAATCTACTCCAGGGGGGCGGAGCCAAGATGGCAGAGTAGAAACAGCATTTCCAACGTGCTCTGCCCCACACAAATTTCAAACAATGTGAAAGGGAGCTCCTAACAACTTCTGGAGCCACAGCACCCACAGAACAGCACAGAGAAGCTAACCTCCTGCTGAGGACAGCCCAGCAGCCCTGCAGGGAGCGGCCAGCGCAGTGCTCTGAGAGCAGGCAGCACAGCAAGCTGGGAACCAACAGTGCAGCATGCAGAGCAGAGCCCAGGTCCTCGGTTTTAGCCCCAGGGCAGCCGGGCCTTCATTACTTTAGTAATGTTTTGCATAGATATACATGTACAACACATACTGAATTGCTTATCTTCTCAGAGGGAGTGGGTGACTAGGGAGAAAGGGAATGGATCTGAAAATCGAAGTTTTAAAATTAAATCTTTCATAAGATGTCCAGGCATTGGGGCTCAGAGATTCACCTTGCCCTAATGGCAAAGTCGAAGGGGGTATGGGAGAAGATATGGGAGAGAGCAGATTGGATGAGGGGATATCTAGTGGGACTGATATTCTGGGGTGGTGGATAGGGAAAAAATGGGGGAAAATGTAACTCATAATCTGGTGGAAATGAATGATGTAAACCAGAAGTTAATAAAGCATTTGTTTAATTAAAAAAAAAAAAAGAGTCTACTCCATATCGCAAACTTTTAATAAACTTTGCTTTTCTTTGGCTGAGAAAAAAAAAAGAAAAATATCATTTTTACTGATAAAACTCACTTTTTTCATGCAAGGCTATACAAAAGTCCAGGTGAGCCTGTACTATCTAAGCATTTTGATGACTGCCTACAACATTAATATATAAATGCAAGGGAAAAGTTTAAGGCATTGCTTACTCCTCATGGATGTAGAAGTCTTGTCTCTATTAAGGAAATGATAAACTCCATTAAACGTATTGACAACCGAGAAGCAGAATTATCTAAATTTACAAATGGAGATGGAATACTGTAATATGACTTTTCACCATTCAACAAATCACAAAAGGTGAAGTTTATTGGAGATGGAGACAAATATGGCCTGGAAACTTGCCTGATTCTAACTACTTTGGAAATTTATGGGCCACAATCGAGGCAAAATTTCAAAATATTGACTGCTGATCAAAAAGTATATTTAAATCTAATACAATAAAAATGAGGTTCTTGATGGAGATTTGCAGATATATGTTAAAAGAAAAAACATTTGAAATAATGGAAATCATATAAATACCAGCATGTGTTATAGGATACGCACATATAACAATTTTAATATGTTAAATCATGTAAGGTTTCTTGTATAAGACAATAGATCTAATTATTTTGCTTTATTCCAAATATTTCACATGCCATTACATATATGCATATTAAATTCATTTTATTGATGTCTTTTTTTCCTTAAAATACAGTAATAATAATAAACAACTTTAGCAAAGTTGCAGGATATAAAATAAACCCACGTAAATCACCTGCATTTTTATACATTACTAACAAAGCCCAACAGCAAGAGATAAAAAGGCAAATTCCATTTAAAGTTACTGTAGTCATTGTAAAATATTTTGCCTCCCAAAATCCAGGGACTGTATAAACACAATTACAAAACACTTTCCATACAGATAAAGACAGGTTTAAATAACTGGAAAAACATCAGCTGCTTGTAGGTAGGCCAAATTAATATAATAAAAATGACAATTCTACCTAAATTAATTTTCTTATTCAGTGCCATACCAATCAAACTGCCAAAAAAATTAGAACTAGAAAAAATAATATCAAAATTCATCTGGAAGAATAAAAGGTCTAAAATAAAAAGGGAATTAGAGAAAAGAAATTCTAGGGAAGGCTTCTCAGCCATACTATATCTTAAATTGTATTCTAAAGCAACAGTCATCAAAACCACTTGGTACTGTCCAAGAAATAGAAGGGTAGATCAGTGGAATAGGTTAGGTACACAAGATCCAGCAGTCAAAGATTATTGCAATCTACTGTTTGATAAACCCAAAGACCCTAGCTTCTGGGATAAGAATCCACTATTTGACAAAAACTGCTGGGAAAACCAGAAAATGGTATGAAAGAAACTGGACATAGACCAACATCTGACAGTATATACCAGAATAAAGTCCAAAATGGGTAAGTGATCTAGGTATAAAGGCAGATTCTATAAACAATTTAGAGGAGCAAGGAATAGTTTATCTGTCATATTTATGGATAATGGAGGCTTTTATGACAAAACAATATAGAGAACATTATGAAATGCAAAACTGATCATTTTGATTACATTTAATTGAAAAGTTTTTTGCACATACAATGCCAATACAACCAAGATTATGAGGGAAACAGAAAACTGGGAAAGAATTTTTACAACTGGTATCTCCAACAAAGGCCTCATTTCTTAAATATATAGAGAACTGAGTCAAATTTGCAAGAATACAAGTCATTCCCCAATTGATAAATGGTCAAAAGCTATGAACAGGCAGTTTTTAGAGAAAGAAATGGAAACTATCTATAGTCAGAAAAAATGCTCTAAATCACTATTGATTAGAGAGATGCAAATCAAAACAACTCTGAGGTACCACATCACACTTATCAGATTGGCTAACATGGCATAACAGAAAAAATGATAAATGTTGGAGAGTATATGGGAACATTGAAACACTTATTCATTGGTGGTGGAATCATGAACTGATCCAACCATTGTGGAAAGCAATCTTTATAACCCACAAAGGATTATAAATTTGTGCATACCCTTTGACCCAACAATAACACTTCTAGTGTTGTATTTCAAAGAGATCATAAAAATGGCAAAAGGACTCACACGTATAAAAAATATTTATAGCTCTTTTGTGGTGTCCAAGAACTGGAAATGGAGGGGATGCCCATCAATTGGGGAATGGCTAAACAAGTTATGGTATATGAATATATAAGAAATGATGAACAGGCGGACTTCAAAGAAACCTGGAAAGACTTATATAAAGTTATGCTGAGTGAGGGGAGCAGAACAAGGAGAACATTGTACGCAGTGACAACCACAGTGGGGGAGGACTGATTTTGACAGACTTAGCCCTTTTCATCAATGCAAAGATCTAAAACAATTCCAAAGAACACACGATGTAAAATACCCGTCACATCCAGAGAAAGAACTGTGGAGTCGGAATGCAGAATGAAGCAGACTATTTTCTTTTTTGTTTTGGTTTATTTTTTCTTTCTTATGATTTTTCCCATTCATTATAATTCTTCTATGCAACATGACTAATGTGAAAATGTGCTTAATAGGAATGTATGTGTAGAGCCCATATCAGATTGCAAACCATCTTGGGGAGGGAGGGGGAGAAAATTTAAAACTTATGGAAACGTATATTGAAAACTAAACATAAATAATTTAATTTTAAAAATCCAAAAAAAAATAGTCACATCCGATTCATTTCACCAAAACTAAACCCTCCCTTATGATCAAACAACAACAACAAAGCAAAACTCTACCAGACAGAAAACTTGCCTTGAACCATTAACACTTATCTGTCCCAGTAGTATTTCTCTTGTCCCTCATCTCACTACTGTTATGGAAGAGATATATTTCATCTTCTTTTGGTAGATTTGTTCCCTAATTTAGCAAAATCAACCCAGATCCTTTAAAATACATACACATACATGTTACCATCAGGAATCCTAGAATAAGTAAAAAATAAACTGTAATGTCAATGAGGCTATGGGACTCATAATCTATGTACCATGGTCAGGTCTGTTGTGCACATGAGTGAACATATGTGGTCTACAGATTAAAAAAAAGTCAATTTTCCATAACCATAGAAATCTCAGTGATCATAAGGGGTTAAGAAAATTTGGCAAATATAATGCTTCTATACATAGAAAATAAGTTCCTCATTATCCATACTAATGGAGAAAATAGTACAAGCAAAATGATATTATGGAAAGATCAGTGGACTTGGAGTTTATAGACCTGAATTTTTATCCCGTTTCTAAAAATTATTAACTATATGCCCATGGGCCAACTTGCTTTGAACCTGTTTCCTCACCAGTAAAATGAATACTATAGGTAAACTTCACATTTTTAAAAAGGAGGCAACTAAATCTTGGAGAATTTAAGTGACTTGCCCAGGATAATATATCTTGTAAATTGTTGATGTGCTATTTGAACCCTGGACTTCTAGACATCAAGTCCAGTACTTTCTCCCCTATACCACGAGGCCCTTCATTATGATACTTGTACTACTTATATTATAGGGTAACTGGGGGAGGTTTAGAAATACTTAGTAAACCATAGAAGTTTTAGAAAGTCACAGATCTAGGAGTAAGAGGGATCTCTGAGACCATCTAATCTAAAGCCTTCATTTTATAGAGGAGGAAACTAATGATCAGAAAAGTTCTTTGACTTGCTAAGGTCATCCAAGTAGCAAAGTTAGAATTTGAACTCTGGTCCTGTATCTCCAAATTCAGCACTTTCCCTCAATGAGCCAAAAAAATATAATGCACTTATATTAACTGAGATGAAGGTTATGCAAAATAAGAGGAAATCTATTGTTCTCCGTATTAGCACAATTCAACAAGAGACAGAGAAAGAAGAATGCCTTGGAGAGCCAAGAAACTAGGCACAAGCCACAGATTATATAAATTTGGGAGTTGGCTATTAAAAACCAGCTCGCAGACCTAAAAGCCTGACAATACCTGGCCATTAATTTGGAATTTTATTTTATTTTTTTAAACAAATGCTTTATTAACTTCTGGTTTACATCATTCATTTCTGCCAGATTTTGATTTAAAAATGTTCCCCCATTTTTCCCCTACCCACCACCCTAGAATATCAGTCCCACAAGATATCCCCTCATCCAATCTGCTCTCTCCCATATCTTCTCCCATACCCCCTTCGTCTTTTCCATTAGAGCAAGGTGAATCTCTGTGCCCCAATGCCTGCACATCTTATCTCCCAATTACATGCAAAATAGTATTAATAATAGTATTTATATATATTTGAAACATTTAATTTTAAAACCTCAAATTTCAGATCCATTCCCTTCCTCCCTTGTCACCCATTCCCTCTGGGAAGATAAGTAATTCAGTATGTGTTGTACATGTATAGCTATGCAAAACATTACCATAGTAGATATATTGTAAAAGGCTGCTTATAATTCCCTCCCACCCATCCCACCCCCACCTGGTCCATTCCCTACTTGATCCTGTCCCTCTTCTATAGGGGTACTTCCAACCTCCCCTCCCCCAAGAATGCCCTCCCATCCATCATCCCTCCTCTTATCCCCCTTCCCCCTATTCTGCTGCAGGTTGAGATATCCCATTTAGTATGTATGTCATCCTCTCCCTGAACCAAATTCAATGAGAATGTGGTTTTGCCTTTTTAGCCTTCCTATTCTCCCCCTCCCTTGCAACCACTTCCCCTTGCTTCTTCTACATGAGATAGTTTACCCTACCCTGTCTCTCCCCATCTCCTCTTGCCACTTTCCTCTCTCACCTCATAATTTCACCCCTTGAGTATCCTCCCTTCCCAACAAATTCAACCTCTGCCCTCTATCCATATATAACTGTAACCATATACACACACATTCACATATGGATTCATATGACCACACACCCTTCTTCCATTATTTTCATAGTGAGAAAGATATCATCAGTCATAGTTATTGCTTTTCCATATAGGAATGTAAATAGGTTAACTTTGATAAGTTCCTTTTGATTTCTTTTCCCTGATTACCTTCTCAGGCATCTCTTGCTTCTTGTGTCTGGATGTCAAAATTTCTATTCAACTCTGGTTTTTTCCTCAAGAATGTTTGAAAGTCCTCTATTCCACTGAATGACCATATTTTCCCCTGAAACAAAATATTCAGTTTTGCTGGGTAGGTGACCCTTGGCTTCAGTCCCAGCTCTTTTGCCCTCTGGAATATCATATTCCATGCCCTTAGATCCCTCAGTATAGAAGCTGCCAGGTCCTGTGCTAATCTGATTGTGTTTCCACAATATTGAAATTGTTTCTTCCTGACTGCTTGGAGTGTTTTCTTCTTGATCTGGGAATTCTGGAACCTGGCTATAATATTCCTGGGAGTTTTCTTTTTGGGATCTTTTTCAGGAGGTGATCGGTGGATTCTTTCAACCTCTATTTTGCCCTCTGGGTCTAAAACATCAGGGCAATTTTCCTTGAGAATTTCCTGAAGGGTGATTTCTAGGTTCTTTCTTTGATCATGGCTTTCAGGTAGTCCAATAATTTGTAAATTATCTCTCCTGGATCTATTTTCCAGGTCAGTTGTATTTCCCATGAGATATTTCACATTGCCTTCTATTCTTTCATTTGTTTGGATCTGTTTAACAGCATTTTGCTTTCTCATAAATTCACTAGCTTCCATTTGCTCCAGTCTAACTCTGAAGGAATGAATCTCCTCCGTGAGCTTTTGAGATTCTTTTTCCATCTGGCAAATTTGGTTTTTAAGGCATTCTTCTCCTCATTGCCCTTTTGGGCCTCCTTTGCCAGTCTATTTTTGAGGTGTTACTTTCCTCAGTCAGGCTGTTGCCCCTCATTTCATACTTTTCCTTGCATCCTTCTCATTTCTCTTCCCAATTTTTCCTCCACTTCTCTTATTTGATTTTTAAAGTCCTTCTTAAGGTCCTCTATGGCCTGTAACCTGCTCATATTTTCCTTTGGGGCTTTTGGAGCAGGATTTCTGACCTCACAATCCTCCTCCTGTTCCATGCTTCGATCCTCTTTGCCCCCAAAATAGGAGTCTAATGTTGCGTTTTTTGTTTATTTTGTTTCCTTTGCCTAGGCATGTTGCCACTTAATTCCTTAACTTTTGGGCTTTTTGCCACAGTGGGACTCTGCCACCAGACAGGGGAGCTTTCATCCCAAATGTTGGGGTCTTCACAACTTCTGGTTTTGGCAAGTTGGATGCCCACCCCAGACCCCCCCCCCCCGCCCAGATCACAATCAAGATCCAAGCAGGTTAAAGCAAGAGTGATTACCTCCCAAGACTGATCGCTGGATCTCCCTACAGTTTGCAGGCCAGGGGCTGAAGCTGCCACTGAAACTGCAAAATGGTGTGTCTCCTGAGCAGCTTCTAGCCCCCAGAGGAGGAAGCCGAGGCGTTCCCCACATACTGGTCCCAAAATCCATAGGGCACTAACCTCTCACTTTGTCCTAGGCATGTCTGTGTTGATAATTCTGGAATTGCCACAACTGCTGGTGTTCTGGGGTCCCTCTGGCAGGCTGCTGGCCTGGCCGCCCTGGGGCTAAAACCAAGGCTCACGTGGGCCTGGGCTCAGCTCCCAGAAAGCTGCGCTGTCGGTTGCCAGCACGCTGTGCTGGCCTCTCCCTGCAGGGCTGCTGGGCTGTCCTCAGCTGGTTCTTAGCTTCTCTTTGTTGTTCTGTGGGTTCTGGAGCTCCAGAAGTTGTTCAGAGTTCCCTTTTACATGGTTTGGAGGTGATCTGGGGGGAGAGCACCTTGGATATGCTGTTTCTACTCCGCCATCTTGGCTCTGCCCATCACGTGTAGATTCTTTATCTAACTTGGAATTTTAGTACCTTGGCTTCAAGCAAAGCAGATATTCTGTTAAGTGATTCTGAACCACCTGACATCAAAATACCCTTCATCCATCATGCTCTAGAGACTGAAGCTGCAATAGAGTTAAGTTGTATAATCTAAAGGCAAAGATTGGACTTCTTGGAGGATACTGATGTCTTCAAACAAACCACAGGGTTAACACATTATAGATTCTAGGGAGGTGTAAGAGTATTCTGGTCTGTCAGTAATACCAAAAACAGCAACACAGGCATTGGGTTCTGCTCCATATTTGTCTCTATCAAAGCTTAGACATCTAATAATATCCCAACAATAACAATCAACTTACCTAAGTGACAACTCTTTTATAATTATAGCAATTTATTTTTCAATTACTTAGTATTTGTGTGTGAGGTACTATACTACACATTATGGAAAAAATGAAGATAGGATGTGTAGAGACATCTGTGGTATAGTAGATATAAGTCTGGCCCTAGAATCATCAAGATCTGAATTCAAATTCTGACCCCAACACATACGGGCTCTATGAACTGGAAAGACACAATTTCTCAGTATACCAGGGAAAGTCTCTGAGATTCTAAACTGTTGACTATGTACTGATCTGCTTCAGGAGAGGGAATTTTCTCTTTGGGAGTTTTCTATACCAATGGCCTCACAGATGCGACTGCCAGAATTAAAAAAAATAATAAAGATAGTCTTTATGTTTACAATCTGCTAATATAGATAGACATCAGTAATAAAAAGCAGAGTATGGTCATTAAACCTTCTTAAAGAATATTTATTTTGGAATTATGAGGAGATAGATCATTTGGGGTTGGCGAGTGTCATAAAAGTTTTTATGGAAGAAGTGGTATTGAGTTGAGTTCTGTGGGTTTGGTAAAATTTTGACAGACACACAAAAGGAAACTTGGATGAACAGATGAGGCAGTGGAAATAGAATGATAAAAGGCTCCCATACTGGGAACATAGTTCAAAGGAAGAAGCTAAGCCATACAGAGGATGCGTGACTTGGCTGGTGGGAAAGAACTACCAGTCATCAGAGCTCAGACATTCACTCATATCTTCCTTCTTCCATAGAAGGTGTTCTTTTCATTCAAGTAAGTGAAATATCAAGAAAATAAAAGCTCAGTTGAGGAACTTGAGTTGTGGGTTCATAAGCATATCATTGGGCAGGAACATCCGTATAACAGGAATAATATACAGGAGGACCAGTTTCACCAATAACAGCTCTGAATGAAAGATTGGAGATATAGCTAGAATCCCAGCAAAGATACAACAAAGAAGCATTGTCCTGATGTAGAAAAGCAGAATGAATTGAGCCAACTGATCAATCATTAAATCATCTGACTCCACTTAGAGCAACTAACAAAAAATCTAAACCTCCACACCTTAACCAGATAAAGACTACTCTGTACCCACCAGAAACAACAACAACAACAAAAGGGAATAGAATAATGTATTCTGAAGAGCAAAGGAACCCACGATAAAAATGCAAGGTGGCATGTTCTATAAACCTAAGCCTAATCATGAATGGAAAAATATGGGCATTCTGTAAAAAATTCATTTAAAGCATTCCTACAACAAAAACCAGACATTTGCTTTGTAATCATCTCAGAAAACTAAAATACAAAAGATAAACAAATACAATAATCAAAGAAATAATAAACAATATTATAAACAATAAATAAACAATAATAAAGAATAAATAAAAAACAAATAATGAAAAAATTCTACAGAAAAAAGTAGGAAAATAAATTAAAAAGAGAAAGGAAACTATGGGATAAACAACAACAGGTAACAGAGACACCATTAAGAGATTTCCTCCTAAACATAAATGAGGAGTCAAGGGGAAAACTTGAACTTAAATGAAATAACTGATGGAGGAAGTATTTGGTGGGGGATGGAGGGGAACTAAACTATAGAATGAGAGTGTATATAAAATGGTAGAAGGGAAGAAGGTAGAACATTCAGTGATAAACAATGAAGGGGAAATAACCCCTGTTGTCTGTCAGGAAAAAAAAAAGATGCGCTACAGGAGAAAGGGTGAGCTGGAAAGGGGAGAGATTGAAACTGGGGAATATCTTTTCATTTTTCCTCTAGTTGTACTACCTTCAGACTTTTCCAACACACTTCTCCACTCTACCATGGTGCCTTTGCCCAGAGCAGTCAGGCAATGTGAGAAGAGGAGAATCTCCATAGGATCACTTCTTTTTTGTGTTGATTTTTTAGGTCCCTTATTTATTTTTAATTTTTATTTTGTTTGCTTATTCATTCATTTTTTTGTTTGTTCATTTATTTTGCTAAAGAGGATCCCTGTGCATTCATTGCATCATTGGAAAATCTCCATATTTTTTTTCCATCAGCAGTTCTGTTTTATTTCCCCTTCAAGAAAAATCATACCCCTTGCTGTCTGCTGTGCTTTTGTCTCCTTTCTACACTGTCTTTCCCCATTAGATTTTAAGTGCCTCAAAGGAAAGAACTCTTTTTTTCTTATTTGTATGCCCAGGACTTGGCACAATGCCTGGCACATAGCAGACACAATAAATATTTATTGAATATCTCAGTTCACTACTATGGGAGAGTCTTAATGAAGAAAGTTACAACAAGAGGAGAGAGATATCCTACAATGGGAGATAGTGACCTTAAAATTTTAATAATCTGCAGGAATTTGTCACTAACAGAGACCGTTTCCTCTGAGAGGGCTTTGTTCCTCTGTGTACAAATACTGACTCATGAGAAGGGGAAACTGTTTCTAAGGACAAACAACACCTATGAGACTGAGAAGAGATGGATGCAGAGAGGAACTTTCAAGGCACATTGTGGGGGGTGGGGAATGGCCATAGGAAGGGTTATGGCTAGTAATGAACTACATAATAAAGGACATAAGAAAATTCCAATGATGAAGCAACACTTCTATTCTTCTATCCCTTGCATAAATTGATATCTCTAAGAGTGAGGAAGAAAGGAAAAAAAAGTTGGGGGAGGACAATATCTACAAGGCAATAATATAGAAGTTGTATAAAAGACAGAACAAAAAATAGGTACTCTAAAAGCTTTAACTTCATGAGTAATACAGAGACTGAAGAAGGAATATTTAATAAGGTTCATAAATCAAAGAATAAAAGTCCTGAATAAATAGAAAGGGAAAGGAAATAATGACAATGGTGAAGTGAAATCCTTTTTTAGAAAAATCTGTAGAAAATTGGGGAAAAAAGCTAACAAACAAAGTAAGTTGAAAGAGAAGAGTGTGGATATTTTCTTTGACTAACTATGAGAAAAAAAGCTGGAAAACTGAGATAAGATAATAAAGAGAATTAACAAATGAAGCAAAAAATCTAAATCTAGGGAAAGAAGTAAGAAGTAGGGATGTGATGGCTTAAGAGTGAAGGGAAGAAAGTGGGTGGGAGTAGGGTTGCCTTAAAGTAGATTTATCCAAAAATGGGAAAGAAAAAGTATTATGTTTACTGGGAAAGAGAAAGAAAAATAAAATTCAGAAAAAGTCAACTGTAGAGACAAATGGAGTAAAATTAAAACCTAATTCTCAATTTTGTATGTGGATGGATTAAGCAATCCAATAAAACAAAAAAGTGACAGATTGGATAAGAATATAAAAGTCCACAATCTGTTGCTTATGAGATACATCCCTAAAAAGCAGAGATAAACACAGAATAAAAATGAGAGTCTGGAAGAAATTTATATTCATCAGGTGAATGCAAAAAAGCAGGAGTAGTCATTATGCTATTAGACAAAGTAAAAACAAAAATTCACCAGAAACAAGGAAACAACATTATGCTGGAAGGAACCACACACACACATACACACACACACACACACACACACACACACACAAATATTAAACTTCTAATGCCTTAGCATTTAGATTAATAAAGAATAAACTAACTCATTTACAAGAAGATATAACCAGCAAGATTTTAATGCACCTCACTCTCCATTTGCAAAAATCTAGCAAAAATACAAATGAAAGGGAAAATATAGAATGGAACAAATTGCTGGAGAGCTAGAGGTAAACAAAACAAATAAAACAAAAAAAAAACCACTTATGATAGCTTAGCTTGCAAATGTGACTGCTAAAAAACATACAAATTTCTTAGCACCACATGGAATTTTTATAAAAACTAACCATGTATTATATTACATTGTTATTGCAAATAAGGTAGAATAACAAATAAATGCAAAAGAGGACAGAAATCCTTTATGCACCATAATAAATAGTAATCAGTTCAGGAATCATAAACACCCACAAAGATACAGACCTAATAGCAACATATCAGTGAAAACCTAGATAACAAAGGGTCAATAAACAAATCATAGGGAGTAATAATAATTACATGAAAGGAAATCATAATGATGGAGCAATATGCTAAAATATCTAGGATACACTAAAGTAATCCTAAGGGAAAAACTAAATCCCTAAAACATAGATAAACAAAATTGACAAAGAGATTAAATAACTGAATCTGCATTTTTAAGATTTAGAAAGTCAGCAAATAACTCAAAATAAGCTAAAAGATGAGATATTTAAAAACATAAGAGAAGAAAAAGATAAACTGAAAATAAAAAAGTCTACATCTATAGCTACAGAAATGATAAACAAAATGAATAATTGGTTCTTTAAAAAAAGCTATCAAAATTGATAAATCTATAGCTAACCTGATTCAAAAGAAGGTAGAAAAGCACAACAACAGAATATCAAATGGACAAAGCTAATAAAACCAGAAGAATTTTTTAAAAAACAATTGTAAATCTCAGGATTGATTGAGGGGATTTGGTAAGAGGGCTTCAAAAACCAGATAGGGCTTAAAAACAGAAAGCTATTTTGGATGTCGGCATTTGAACATTTCACAGAGGGGATGGGGGAAAGCAGCTCTAGGCAAGCTCCTAAGAAGGGATCTTGGTGGGGATGGGAGTGGAGGAAAGAACCTCAACTCTTTCCCTTCCCTCTTTACCAAAGGAAGATCTTGTGAGCCTCAAAGGGTTCTTGGATTAGGTCGTTTCTGACAGCATGCTAGAAGGACATCTGGCAATAGTATCTCCATCAGTAGCTAAGGGCAAAGACTACAGAGACTAGCAGAAAAGCCACAGCCACATCATAGCTTTGGGAAACTTCCTGTGTATTCCATGAAGGGGAGGAAAGGACTTCTGACAACCAACTGTGAGGTCCTCTTTTGCTACATATACTAAGCTTGGCACCAATCTCTCCTGGATTCTGTTGGAACTCATTGGAGACTTGGGGAAAGGAGGAGGCAGGGTCTGTTTTATACCAACTACTCTTTTTCTACCACCACAGTAAATGCTCCTTTCTAAAAGTTAAATAATTCAGATGGACTAACTGATATCAAATGATAATTAAACGGTGAACATACTAGTTGGGGTTTGTGATTTGTTTTATTAAAACACCTCCTTCAACCTCTGAGAAGGAATTCTAGAATGCTGTACGAAAAGCAGTAGCCTCTATTTGGACTGCATACTATTGCATACTATTTTTTTTTTGCATACTATTTTTTTTTTTTTTTGCTTTTTGGAGGGCAATTGGGGTTAAGTAACTTACCCAAGGTCACACGGCTAGGTTTTTGTTTGTGTGTGCGTTAAGTGTTTGAGGCCGGATCCGAACTCAGGTCCTTCTGACTCCAGGGCTGGCGCTCTACTCACTGCGCCAACTAGCCGCCCAACCCTGCATATTATTACAAATGGAAGTTGACAGTAGACCCAGATCATGTGCAAAAAAGATGGAACAGAGAAGTCTCAACCATGTTCCTGTTGAGGCCTATCTATATTCATACTCAGCAAAAAAAAAAAAAAGATTCCTTCACTTAAGTGGCCACCAGGACCATTAGGTATTCCTCAGGTTTTATTGAATGATCTTAAAAAGTCAATATCTGTCTCTAATATCTGAATGCATAAGCTGATTCACTTTCAGTATCATTATGCTGGCAGTCTAACTTGTTCAAGAATAGTTAAAAAACAACCAGGAAAACCTGGACTTGACTCTTTATTTACCCTCCGAGGAAATATCCTCTAGCATCCACTAAGCTATTCATTCCATGTGAGTGAGAATTTGCTTTTTTCCCTATTGAGGAGACTCACCATATACAAACAGAAGTGTTCTTGCTACCAGAAGCTAACATGTGGTGCCTAGGTTCCTGCTCAATCCCTTCCTCTGTATTTGCAGTGCCCTTCTCCCAATTTGACTTCAAGATACAAGGCCATCTTATCTCACCCTAATCACCAAATGTGCCTAATACTAGAGGCAGGTCTAAGACAAGCATCCTATTACTTCAGGTTCAATTTTGAGAAGAAATGAGACACTCCTAAATCATTGAATGATTAAATAAAGGAGGTTTACTTAGCCCTGGCAGAGCAAAGATATATGACAAGGATACAGCAAATTTTAGCTTCTCCAAAATCAACCTCCTCATTTGAAAATGGAAATGCATCTGACCACCAATGAAGGGCATGATGATGCATGTGGTTTTTCAATATCTACCAAGTCAGAGGGGTCATGACTTCATGTGGTTGCACTTTTATATTCTTCACTGAGAAAGAAGCTGCAGGGAGGAAGAGGACAATCAAGTCCTGTGGAAAACTTTTTCACTAAAATGTTCCCCGTTTTAGAAAAAAAAATATAGCTTGAGGGCAAGTAGAATCTTTGACCCTATCTCACCTAGATATTAACATAAAACAAACACAGAAAAAGAAACAATACACTATATATCTATAATTTATCATCCATAAGCATTTAGTCAGACGTCATAAATTTACATCAAGAATGAGATTCAATCAGTTAGTTATTGGAGAAGAATAGAATGATCAAAACTGCAAATGATTTAATAGTTTTATGAAGCACAGAATTCCAGGCATTTTTCCTGTTTTTCAATTGTATAGTGCTCATTACCATATGTTCCCCTAACAGCATGTTAGTAGTCAATTTTGAAGAATGTGGAGGGTATTGAATTTAAATTGAAACAGAAAGTGAGTTCAGTTTCTTCCCCCCCCCCCCCCCCCCGCCCCATTCTGTATATTTTCTGTGTTCAAGTCATCAGATTTGTATGAACAGTATTCTGAGGGGAATTCCTAGGCAAAGAATTCTGTACCTTGAGTCAAGGAGAAAGAAACACTTCCAATGGAGATTTAAAGAGAGGCAGCTAGGTGGCATAGTAGAATGAGCATTAGACTCACAATCAGAAAGATGAGGGTTGATGGGGTTTTGATGCCTCAGAGTGAGTGTAAATAGCAATTGTTCCTGTTCTTGCCAGAAATTCTGTAAGTCTCTCCCTCCCAGATTAATTCTTTTGTGAAGGCAAACTAGGCCTTCTTTCCTCTCAATTCTTACTTAGCCTTTAAATACTGAATGGGCATTGCCTCAGACAAACAGACCTGGGAAGGACCTGGAATGGCACCACATTTGGGGCCATCATCAGTTGTCCTGACCCATGTCTTGCCATGGGACTCCAGTAACTCTGGAGGAGAGAGTGAGACTGATGACTTTGCACAGCTTTGCCTCACTTAAATCCAATTCACTTGTAAGTCAAGACATTACTTTGCTGATGTCATTGGTCCTCTCCAAGAACAAAGGATAAGCAATTGTCCAATTCCCTTAATACTTACTGAATATGAAATCAATCCTGAACAAATCACTTTACTGTTCTCTCTACTTTAATATTTACTTTAATATCATCTACAAAGTAAGAAAAGTAATGCCACCTGAATCCCCTATATGTGTCTAAATACACGTACACACAATGAATACACACACATATATAGTATGTATGTATATATAGATACACATACATATATACGTGTAGGTGTTTATGTGTATGTGTGTGTGCATATACATATAAACACCCATACACATTTATAGTGCTTTGCAAAAGTTATGGTAGCTTTTGTTTAAAACTAATACCCATAATAAATCAAATTAAACACATAATGGTATAATTAATGTACTAATAACTTCTATCACATACTGGGGAAAGGGGAATAAAATATCAACATAAAGCAAGGGAATATTCCCTCAAAAATTCCTATAGGGACTCTGAGTTAATCGTCCTTAAATTCTATCATCAATGGAATTTTTAAAACCAACAAAAAAATGATGATCAAAGAGACAAGTAAAACAGAGGCCAGATTTCCACTTCATAGGAAAACAGAGTCCTGGAAGGAGAAATGCCCATGCAAGTGTTAGAATTCATAAGAGCCAAGAGGAAAAAGAACAACTTGGCATAGTCAGGTATTTGGAAGCAAGAGACATTCTCCCAGGTCTTATGGAAGAAACTCAAAGAGCAGATTTTGAAATCCATTTTAAAGTGTTCATTCACCTTTAGATTACTTCTCCATTCATCCAATATAGTGATTTCTACAGGAACAAAGTCAAATTCTGGCCCTATTATTCCACATATATCAATAACTCCCATTTATCTAGTTCTTATGGTTTTTGCAGTTTTTTTCCCCTCATGATAAACAACCCTTTGAAGAAGATAGTACAAGTAATATTGTCCCCATTTTATAGATGAGGAAACAGGGTTGGACATGTCAGTGGTCAGACCCAGAGCTGCACTAGTATCAGAGCTAGAATCTGAACCTTAGCCAACTTATTCGGTGGTTCTCTTTCCACTATACTTGGTATTCTTATGCTTCACTCTGATCCATTTTTCCCCTGGACATATCTCAGGAACTGATGGCTCTTTCTTTGGTACTCCCTTATCCATATATATGGCCAAAATAAAAAAAAAAAAGCCCTGAAATTCATGACTAAATATGTGGTATATCATACACAATTTTAAATATAAATCTTACATAGAATTTGCAGCCACATCCATCTTGCAAAAAAAATACTTTCTCAACTATGAAAAATGTGAAATTTCACTTGATCTGGGAGAAAATGCAGAGTTTTCTTAGGTTAACAGCTCTTCCTTCTTCAAAAGTAGATGTTTCATGAAAAAAACTTTGAGTGGGAATGTCACCATAAAACTGGCCATTGACTTTATCACCACTATGGTAGGTGTTTCATGCCATCCCCTTTAGGATTTGCAATCTGACCATTTTTGCAATTCATTGACCACAAAAATCAGAGCATAGGAAACTGATGAAGATGACTTTTCCACCTGGGCTTGTTTTAGGTAATCTTGATCAACTTCATCTCAACAGTGATTTGAAAATATTAATTCAATGTCTCAAGTGGCATACCCATAAAATTTATCACATATTTTAAACAAAATACTCTTTTAATATACACATGCTAACAATTTATTAGAAAGATCAGTTCTTGTCTATTTTAATACACTGAGCAAGAAATGAGATTGAAATGAGCTCAGCTTTTTTAATATGTAAAAAAAAGTATGTTGGAGTAAATTATTTGGTAAATTGGTTGTTAAATTGCTTAAACATCCCCACAAACTGTTTTTTTAAATGTCATAGAATAGCTTAGTAAGTCCTTTGTTTTATTACTTTATTGTGAAAGATATTACCCAGAAGAGTTACAAAAGGCTCTGATACAAAAGGCTTCTTGAATGAAATAAAATAATATCTCTAAATAGCACTAAGTGTCCCAAAGGTCACTCACTGCTCATCTGGGCATTGATGTTAGACAAGCTGTAAAGCCTGGACACCAGACACAGGATTGCTAGGATGTTAAGAGGCTTGGTCTACTGACTGTTTAAGATTCTGGAGGTTAGAGATTATAATCAAGTCACCCAAAATGAAAAAGAACAAATGCAGGGGGAAAATGACTGGGTCTCAATTCATTGGGCCACTTTTTGATCTCAGAGGGAAGAGGGCTCAAGGCTTCTCCCTTATAGCCCTATCTCCCACCAGATGCTGTAGTTGAACCAGGAGAGATCAGTCAAAAAGAGTGAGAGACCCCATTCTGATTCTTGCTACTAGGAGAAAAGGCTTCATCTGAACACATGATTAGCAGATGGAAACCAATAAAAGAACGTTCAGACACTCACAAAAGTCTCCAAGATACTTCTATTACATGTCATTGCTCCTTCAGAAGCATGCTTTCTTCCCTCTTCTACCCTGGCAAGTAGGAACAAAGATTCTCTGTACATGTGATGCTTCTCATTGTAAAGGAAATATAGCTTGAGTTCCTAATGTTTCTGGGAAAGAGGAGTTATGAGCTACTAAGAATCCAAATAGAGTGTGATCAAAATTCTTGCTTGCCATTCTTAATACTAAAAGTAACTTTAATCTTGCTCCTAGCTGTTTATGGTGCTCCCTCATTGGCTGGGCTACACCAGATACCCATTGCTCCTCTTTGCTTATCTCCCCCTCAATCATTACTCTGAAGATTGTCAATCAAGATGTCAGTCAAGATGTCAATCAAGATATCTGAAGGCATTGGGGGGGGGGGTTCTTCTCATCCTTGTGATCCCTATGATTTCAAGTAAAAAAAGGCCATTTAACTCATCCCAAACCTCCAATCCAGACATGCCACACAGTGTATACTCAGCCTTGCGGAAAAATCCAACTCACACCAGCCCCCTCATTGCCCCTGGGATTTCAGAGAAAAAAAAAATCCCTCAAAGCACTGTGGGAGATTCAGTCAAGGAAGGCTGGGGATGTGAGGGAGGGAAAGTTAGACTAGGAAGCAAGCCACAAAGTATGAAACACCTACTATTAAAGGCATTGGTCTTGAATTCCAGGACTTGACATTCTGTTAAAGCATCAATGCAATATGCACAGACAACGGTATTGTTGAAAGATCGCCAGATTTGGAGTTAAAGAACCTGAGTTCAAATCCCAGCTCAACCATTTGCTACTTGTATGACCTTGGACCAACCTCTTGACCTGTCTGAGATTCAGTTTCTTCTGTAAGATGAGATATTTGGATGAAATGTCCTCTGAGGTCCCTGCTAGATCTAAATATATATTATAAATATAAGATAGAAAATTATGAGGGCAAACAAGGGAAAATTTTCAAGAAAAAAATGTTCAAAGTCAAACGGAGAAAAGAAAGGACTCTGTGGGGAACAAGGAAGCTTTAATAGAAGTAACCCCTCAGCTGCCTCCCAATTTAGTATGTTAAATTTATTCCCTATTTGGTAGTTTTCAAAAACCTACCCATCTTTGAGTGTATTGTAAGGAAGGCAACAGTGGGAACACTTTTTAAAATATGATTGTTGGAGTGAGACTAACTTTTTAAATCCTAGAGGTTTTTTGGTTTCCATGGAGACAAGTTGGAGTTGTCCAACATGCACACACTGTTGGCACCTTTCTAAACAGACTTTCAAAGTGATCCTCCAATATCACAAACTGACTGTAAATTACATATCCTAAAACCTAATTTGGAATTTAAGTCATATCCCCCACAGTAATTTTACTTCTTAATTTTATATTTTGTATAATAGCAACAAAACTATAAAGCAGAATCTTATAAATTTTTTTTATTTTATCGGAACCTTTTTTATGAGTAACAGAGAAGCAAGGAATTCATTACATCCCCAAGGGAGTAGAATTTCATTCTTGTCCCTAGGAGTCACTACATGGCTTAAGGTCACATGCCCCCAGAAACAAAGAGAAGTAATGAAATAGTTCCTTTGCTGTCTCTTTTCCTGCTTCTACAGTTCTCCTTTGTCCCAAGATATGTGTTATCTCTCAGTTAGCCAATAAGTATTTATTAAAGACCTACTATATGCCAAGCATTGTGTTAGGAACTAAGAATTCAAAGAAAGTTAAAAAGTAGTTCCTACTCTTATGCTCTTATGTTCTTGAACCTGGATACTTAAAAATATTTAGCCAGAGAACTAGTATAGGATTCCATTAAATAGTCCCATTTATAATAAAGTAATACCACACGAAGACTTTCGAGGATAATTAAACTTTATCCCCCTCCATGATCTGGTGACAGTGGTCTGATTGCTATTCCTCTCACATGAGGTGAAACTCCATCTCCTGATTCCAAGCCTTTTCCTTGGCTATTCCTCATTCCTGAAATGTTTTCCCTACTCACTACCACCTCCTGGCTTCCATGGCTTCCTTCAAGACTTTGTTCAAATTTCATATTCTGTAAGACACCTTTCTCCATCTTCCCCAATGCCTTCCCACATTTCTAGGGATTTTGCTCCAGGATTGTGTCCCCTTTCCACTTTATAGGTCCTCTCCATACATGATTCTTTGCATATTGTCTTCCTCATCGGAATGTGCTTCCTTGATAGCACAGGTTTTAGTTTTTCACATTCTCACTGTCCAATGTGCAGTGCATGGCTCATAGTAAATGCTCAATAAATACTATTAATTGATTGACTCTATCTCTCCCTGAATACAAATGAATTAAAAAAACACTGTTTAGGAAGTCAGAGTCCTGATCTGTAAACAAGTATGTTTGCATTGGATAATCTCCAAGGTCTCTGTACAGCTCTAAAGTTTTCTGCTCCAAAATGTCTTATGGGTATTTGCAAGGAGTACTCCGAGAGTCCATGATAAGGCCATTAGGTAAAGACACAATTGCTAAATAAGGACAGCTTCCTAAGATCCTGGGGCTTTCCTCCCAATGGATGCATACTCTTTTCTCCTCCTGGAATATTTGGAGGCTTTATCTCTTCTAAAAAACAAACCAGAGATGACTGTGATACTACATTGCTTCATAAAACCTCTTGAGGTGAGAAGTAACTCTCTGATTCTTTATTGAAAACAGATCTTCAGAATATACCTCCCAGACTTTTCTGCACTGATATCACTCTCCAGGGAGAAGTTTGGCTCCACTGAGTGAGGTAAAATTCCCTATTTCTTTAGAGGGAGTCACTACACCTTTAATGACTAAAACAGTAGATTTCAGACTGATGTAATATCATCTAAGGATAAATAAAAAAGACTTTTTAAAGTAGTGTTATTGGACAAATTCCCTTCCTTGATTTTCAACAGTGGTAGATACATTTTCCAAATACAGTGGATGATTCTTTCCTTAAGATTTTATTCATGTTTTTTTTTTGTTTTTTTTAAAGAACCCTTGTTCTAAATGAATTAAAAAAAAAAAAACCAACTATCTCCTGCTACGAGCCATGAAGCACTAGGAAAGAAAAAGCACAAGAGTCTCTTGAATCTTGGAAACCACATGGATATGGAAGCCATCCAACATAAAATACCTCATGCAAAATCATTTAAATTCTATGTAACTTATTGTAAATCTTTCATCCCTCAGATCCATTGAATTCTGAGTCAATTAAGCAAAATGTTTGCTCATATGTGAGAAGCAAAATTCCATCCATATAAATGTGAATCCTATGAATCTTTAAATTTATTATTTTTCCCTTTCCTTTACCCTTGTCAATCCCCCATTCTGGATATGAAGTGATTTTTACAATACTCATAGAAAGATAAGTCAATGATCTTACCTTACACAAGAATTATCTGTCTGAAAAAAAGGAAAGGGAGAAATAGATCAATAATGCCTTTCTCTAGCCCAGTTTAGGCAAGACAAGGAAACAGCGGCTAAAAGCAAGGAGCACCCATGCAGTTTTGCCACAATAAACACAATTCCATCTGGAAACCCTGGAACTTAGAGCAACACTCCACCCAGACAGCATTAGAACAAGTTAGTTCTAAGGACAAAACCTAGAAGATGGTGTTCTGTCATAGAATATGGAGAAAAGTTACACATAAGATTATTTAGAACTGGAAGAGACCCAAGTAACTGTCTAGCTCAATTACTTCCCCTTTATTCCCCCCATACATATGGGAATCCTGAGGTTCAGCCAGCTAAACATGGATAATTAAATATAAGGGCTGGGACCTTACCCCATCATTCATACTTTTTTTAATATCAGTGTTTTTAGATTTGACTTCCAGGAGCCAAGATGGTGGAGAAAGCAGAAAATCACCATAACTCTTTCACATTCACTTCCAAACAACCATAAAATAGCACCCCAAAACAAATCCTGGAAGAGTAGATCCAGCAAAAGGATGGGTTGAAACAATCTTTGAGCCCAAGAAATTTTGAAGATTAGTAGGAAAGATCTGTCTCACTCAGGTAAAAAGAGAATGGCATTCATGACAGGAAATTTCACAACAAACCAGCAGTAAGCCCTACCTCAGCAAACCAGGGGTAGATCCTAAGCCCCAGGGCTATGAAACAGGCAAACACCAACATCAGCAGCCACTCCCCATGTGTGTGTGTGTGCCTACATGTATCAGCATAGCCAAGGAAACTAATTCTAGCTCTAAGAACCACCATGTGCTTCTTCAGAATATCCCCAGGGAAATGCAGAAATACCTACCAGGCCTCAGTACATTCCAGATACCCCCACTAGCAGATCGACTTAGCACCATATAAGTTACCAGACCTCTAAGGCCTCCAGCAGTGCCAGCCACCCAACACCCCAATCCCTCAGTACAGAAGCAGATATAAGGTTCCCCCATGAACCTCAAGGCAACATCAGTGCTGCACCAGGTAAACAGACAGGGCCTAAAGCCCCTGGCACAATTATTTTGAGAGAGTGCCCCTTTGACCCCAGTAAGAGAGTTCAAATTTAAAAGAAAGGAAAAAGGCTAAAAAAGATGTACAAAAAAGAATCTGCCTATATAAAGTTATTATGGTGAAAGGGTCAAGGCAAAAAACTCAGAAGAGGACAGCAGTGTCAAAACAAACATGGGCAAAATCCCAAAGGAAATCTGGAAGGGACCTCAAGCCCAGGAAGAACTCATGGAAGAGCTCAGAAAGAAGCTTAAAAATCAGATAAGAGATAGAAGAAAAAATGGGAAAAAAATGACAGTGAATCAAGAGAATTATGAAAAAAAAAAGAGCCAACATCTTGGACAAAGAATGCAGTTGCTTCAAAATTAGAATTGGCCAAATGGAAAAGGAAATATAAAAATCTACTGAAAAAGACATCTCCCAAAAAGTACAATAGGCCAAATGGAAAAGTACAAAAGCTAATTGAGAAAAATCCAACTCCTTAAATGTTAGAATTGGTCCCTATGAGACATCAAGAATCAATCAAATTCAAAATAATTGGAAAAAAAAGAAGAAAATGTAAAATTCTTCACTGGGGAAAAAAATCTCACCTGGAAAAAAGATATAGGAAAGACAAAGTCAAAATCATTGGACTACCTGAAAGCCACAATCAAAAGGTAGACCTAAATGGCATCTTTCAAGAAATTAGTAAGGAAAATTGCACTGATGTCCTGGAATCAGAAGGGAAAATAGGCATTGAAAGAATCCATTGATCATCTCAGGAAAGAGATCCCAAAATAAAAACTCCAAAGAACATTATAGCAAAATTTCAGGACTATCAGGTCAAGGAAAATAATACTGCAAGTGTCCAGAAAGAAAGAATTTGAATATTTGGGAGTCACAAACAGAATTATACAGGACAAAGTAGTTTTAGCAATAAAAGATCATAGGTTACAGACATGATATTCTGGAAGAAAAATGAGCCAGGGCTACAACCAAGAACAAATTAATCAGTGACATTAAGCATAATATATCAATTGAAAAAAATGTCCATTCCATGAAATAGAAGGATTTTTGAGCTTTTCATAAGGAGAAGAGTAGAATTAAACCAAAAATAAAATGAATGATCTCCAATATCAAGACCCAAGGGAAGCATAAACAGGTAAAAAAAGGAAAAAAGAAAACATAAAGGATTAAATAGAGCTGGACTACTTATATTCCTACATGGGAAGATGATACTTGTAATTTTTAAATATTGCACCATTAACAGTATAGCCAGAAGGAATGTACATAAACAGAGTATATGGTTATAAAATGAATTTGAGGGAATGACATAAAAAATAATTAAGGGATGAGAAGGAGGAATACACTGGGTGCAGAAGAAAGGGAAAGATAGAATGGAGTAAGTTATATCACATGAAGAGGTGTAAGAGACCTATTACAATGGAGGGGGAGACAGGAGGGTGGATGATGAGCATCACTTGCACCTTACTCTCATCATTATTAACTCAGAGGGAATAATATTCACAACCAGTTGAATATAGAAATCTATCTAACCAGACAGGGAATTAGGGTGGAAATAGAATAAGTAAATGGGGGAGGTATGGACAGAAGGGAGGGCTGATTGGGAGAGGGGGCAGACAGAAGCAAACATTGATGATATTGGAAAGGATGAAAGGAATAAGAGGACTAATAGGAGGAAAAATAAGATGGAGGGAAATACACATTTAGTAATCAAAATTGTGAGTGTGGATGGAATGAACTCTTCCAAAATGAAAGCAGATAGTGAAGTAGATGAAAAACCAAAATCTTACAAGATGTTGTTTATAAGAAACAAACTTGAAGTAGAGAGACACACAAAAGGTAAAGATAAGGGGCTGGAGCACATTTATTGTTTTGAAATGTAATTATGAAAAAATAAAATATTATTAATAATAGTGTTTTTACTTCTCCATCCCTTTTTATAAGAAACTGCATGGCAAGAGTCTTCAGTCCTAAGAAACCTCATAGGTAAATTATTATAAAGCAGGTGTAATTGATATGTTGAAGTTTAAAATAAAGTTTATATTAAATACTTCATTACATTTAAAAAGGGGGGGAATCATCTAGAGACAATTTATTTGCAGAAGACAGGGAGTATAGAGGCATATGGCAAGTCACCCTACAACCTCTAATTTATTCTTTTGTAAATCAGGATTTCTACTACTCAGTTTTGCCTAGAGTTGTCTCTTTATTTGATTAACTTCATTTAGCTCAGTGATGTAAGAAGCTATTATAGTATTTTCAAAAGTCATAGCAATATGGCATGATACTTGCTAAGCAATTATGATATGTGTATGCTTTAATATTGCAGCTTTCCTGTATTACAAATACTGTTGGTAGAAGTGTGAAGTAAGTGTAATTTTACCATCTTCATGGGTCAGATTTCATTATATTAATTTTTGTATTTTATTCTGTCATTTTATTATGTTAATATATTCCATTACAGTGGATACTTATTTTTCACACCAAAAGATTTACAATCTTGCAAACACATTTAAATAGAACTTCCTTATCAGTGAATCTGTGAAATTCATGTCTATTTACTAAATTAAGAATCTTTTTGCCTGTCAGCACAGCTAAATTATAATTTAAAATGATATAGGATAAACAGCAGATGAGTCCAAAAGTTTTGCTGGGTTTTTCACCCTTGGTAATTTCTTTTGCCAAGATAACATTTTTTCAGATGTTAAAATGGTTCAAAGATATGGAGAAATTTATGCATAAGGACAGGAAAGAATGCAAAACAGTGAAGGTGCCTTCCTTATTTAATCCAAATCCTCTTTTTTCTCGATTATCTGCTCCTTGCACCCTATTCCATTCTTCAAGATATTAAGAAATGCCAGACAGCCCAAAGACTACTGGCAAAGAATCTTGTACCTTTTCTTGCTGTGCTCATTATATCTCTTAAATAACATCCCAAGAACTTAAACCAAAACAGTTACTTTATGAATACAACTAGGGTACAAGGTCTAGGACCTGTCATTTCATTGTTGTAGTTAACTAGTGAATGAGGAAGCTTCCTTCACCAATGCAAGGTCCTAGACCTGCCCAGCACTGAGAAGTTAAAGGATTTTCCCAGGGTCACACAGCCAAGTTATGTCAAAGGTAGTTCATAAAAGAATATGTGTAAGAAGTCAATTATTTAGCTCATTTGAACACTATTGCTAACAGGTTCTACACCTAATTGGAATCCCAGAATTTCTGAGATGGAATGATCCCACAGAAGACAACCATTTTAGCATGTGCCTAAATACAAATCACTTTATTCAAGTTTTAAAGAAAAAGAAAAAAAACTTGATACAAAGCTAAATATAGATCTACTCCTTGGAAGTTAATAATTAACCACATTAATTTCTGCTCTTTTGATCTTGCCTTTCAACTACTTCCTAAAATATTATTCTAGCTTTTTCTAGTTCACTTTCTTGAGCTTGTCCATAAGCATGCAAAGCCCTCTCTCACTTCAATTCAATTGCAAATCATGGCATCATCTTCCTGATGTCATGGTCCTTTTCAAGAATGAAGAGCAAACCACAATGAACCATTTCCTGAAGTTTAGGTTGAAAAACAGAATCTGCAGTTTTCCTCAAATCTTTCCAGGCTAATAACCCTTCCAAAAATAAGAAATCAGGTTGCTCTTTTCTTGATGAAGCTATTTTTGCTCTTAGTGGTTACTGATTCCCTTCTTAGATGTTCACAGTCCAGTCCTTAATAATCCCTTTAATAGCATACTCCTTAGTCAGAAATTACTACTTTTAATCCTACCATTCACCACTTCCCAAATGCATTTAACTGTTGTCTAATCTACTTCTGTTCATCTTGTCCACAGAGTAAGACATTTTGTGAAATCTTTGCATAAAATCTAGGTAAATGCTATCACAATATTCCTGCTCTACCCACTGCAGAAATTTTTACACAAGAAAATAAAAGGAAATTAAATTACTTTTTAGCCATTTTTGTTCTTAGAGATTATCATTTCTCTTTCTAGCTGTATCTAATCAAGTTCTTTAAAATGCATTCCAAGGGCATCTAGGCAGCATGGTGAATAGAGCACCAGCCCTGGAGTCAGGAGAACCACAGTTCAAATCCAGCCTTAGAGACTTACTAGTTCTGTGATCCTGGACAAGTCACTTAATCCTGATTGCCTCCAGAAAATGAGAATAAATAAAAGAAAATACCATTCTAGAATTCTTCCAAGAATTAGTTAATCTCACCATTGTAGCTTATATACACCATCCCCCCCCCCCTTTCTTCTTTTTAAAATCATTATATATGCCCTTCTGCAGGTTTGCAGAACTTCTTCCATCCTCTGCTTTTTCAAAGAACCAAGATGATGGCTAAAAATATATCAGCTTCCTTAGTTCTTTCAGGACCCTGGGATGTAGTCCATCTGATCCAATGGTTTGGACTCATCCAGCTGCTCTTTTAATATCTTTAACCTATGATGTTTTTAATTATATTTTTGTAAATTAAGCATGGATAATTTCTCACCTGAACTATTACAATAAATTTTCAAATACTTTCTCTATATCCACCCTCTCCCTCTCTCTAGTTATACTCACATTGTTGATGATGTTTGTTCTTTTTTTCTTGAATTAATCAATTTTAAAGCCAAGCACGAGCAGCTTTTCAGAGGATTGCTGCTGTTGATAGTTCTAAGGCTCTGATCACATAATATAGTGAATTCTCTATTTATTCAGCAGTGAATTAAAGCAAGACATTCACAGAAACCAAAGTACTGCATTCACAATGTTATAATATAACAACTTATCACTAAAGTGGCCACATAGTTTTCACCAAAGTGGCCATAGCATTTTAAGCAAAAGATATTCAGTAAGTCCTTAACTCAATCATCCTTAAGGAGCAAGCCTCCTTAAGGGACACAAAGTACAAAGTAAAAGTTCTCCACCCCTAGGAGTGGAGAACAATGTATTCTCTCAGTCAAAAAGTCTTCTTTCTTCTTGATTGGAGACTAGTTTCCAATCAACCTTAACTCAATCATCCTTAAGAGGTACAAGGTACCCAGTACAAAGTTCTCCTATCACTAGGCCACAGTAAATCATGATTTTATCCATCAGCACCAAGTACCCAAGGAGAGGTCTTTTCATCTTGACTTGAGTCTGGCTCCCAAATTCCATGGTTCCTCTTCCATGGTTCCAGCTCCTTCCTGACTCTACTGAATCATCACCTGGATTCACAGGTAGGAAACTCTCAGCTCCTCATCCAACTCCTTGTCCAGCTCCTCTTCCAGTTCCTCATCCAATTCCATATTGAAGCTCACAGTTTCCAGTCCACCTCAAGTGCTTTGCAGTTTCTGTTTCTGGGAAGATAAAGCCTAACAAAGTCACAATAACATTCATTAACGTTACCAGCAACATCATCAACTCACTATCTGCCTGTGAAATAAACACAGACCCACAAAGTCTGAGAACTCAACACAAATTGTCAGTATTCTCCCAGGACCCACAAAACCCTTCTCTAAGACTTCTGTAAACAGACAACAAGAAAATTCTCTTTCAGGGCTTCCAATAAGGTGCCACGGCTTCTATACACTGTATTTAAAACACAAATCAACACAGAACAGACAAACGGAGTGCCGGGATACCAGAACTTTTCTTCTTCTCTACTATTCTACCACAGGTGTTCCATTCTCTGTCCTGCTCATTCACAGCTTGGGCTTCTCCTTCTATATGGTCACTAGCTCATCCCTATTCTGCCACTTCCTATTGCATCAGCAACTTCCTCCCACTGTGGGTTTCACAAGTTCTGTTTCTTAACAAAGACTTGATATAATTGTGAGCAGGGCTCAAAAGAAACTTGAACTGAAACAAGGTGCTTAATAATTAAATTGCTGAAATAAGATGCTAAGTACTTCTTTGGTTGCCATTACATCAATTAAAAAGGAAGTATTAAGTAACTACTATGTGACATGAACTGTGCTCCATACAGTTGCCAAACTGATAATTCTAAAGTATAGTTTGGAACATGTCATTCACAAGCATAGGAAACTCAAGTAGCTTTCTATACCTCTAGGGTTGAATACAAATCTTCTATTTGGCATCAAAATATTCAAAATCTGAATTCAGCCTTTCTCTCAACACTGGCCACCTATTGCTTACACATTCTATATTCTGGACACATTAGCTTACTTGTTCTTCCTTGTACATGGTACTCCATCCTCCACCTTCACTTGGCTTATTTTCTCCCTAGTTTCTGAAATGATTGCTCTCCTTACTTCTGTCTCTTGGCATTTCTAGCTCCCCTAAAATCTCAGTTGAAATGCTACATCTTTCAAAAAAGTCTTTCCTGACTCTCACAATTCATAGCAAAATCTTAAAATAGCTTTGTAATGATATAGATATATGAAACCAGTATATCTATATAATTATATATAATAAACATTATATATAATTGTATATAATATATAATTTGTTAATATATTGATGTATATAAATTATATTATATATAATTATACATACAATGAACAGTTATTTTATTCCATATATTTATATAATGTGAATATAAAATTATATATAAAATAGTCTATGTAAATATATAAAATAAACATATATCCATGAACATGCTCTAGCCCACCAGTAAAATATAATTTCCTTAAAGCAGGGACTGTCTCACTTCTTTATTCATATCTCCAACACTCAGAATACATCCAGTCACATAGTGGGGGTGTAACAAATTCTTACTGGCTGATTTGTTCTCTTTGAAATTCCCTTCCTTCGGGGCAGCTAGGTAGCATAGTGAATAGAGCACTGGCCCTGGAGTCAGGAAGACCTGAGTTCAAATCTGGCCTCAGACACTTGACACACTTACTAGCCATGTGACTTTGGGCAAGTCTCTTAACCACCAAAGAGCAAAAAAAAAAAATCCTTCCTTCCCTTCTCCCTCCTTTTCTTGCTTTCCATCTCTCCCATCCTCTCTTCCCCCCTCCTTTAATTCCTTCCCTTCATCCATTCTTCCATTCTTTGTTCCTTCTTTCCTTCCTTCTTTCCTTCCTTTCTCCTTTCCCTTCACTTTTCTTCCTTCTCTCCTTCCTTCCATCTTCCTTTTCTTTATTTCTTCCTTGCTTCTTCTTTCTTTCCTTCATCCCTCTCTTCCAATGTTTTATTTTCCTCCCTCCCTGCTTTCCTTCCTCCCTTTGTCTCTTTTTATAATATATGGAAGTAATTGGTAGAGCCCTTTTCCACCATCACCAAATATTTTTGTTATGACATGAAGCAAACCTGAAGCTGAACTAAGCCCCCCTGATGATTTCTGAGAACATCTGTGGTTCACCACCAAAAGACTTGTACTTTGATATAACAAAGCAATCCCTTTACTTGTCATTTAGCAGGAAGTGTCTGTTATTCAGTAGATTCTAAGATGAGAAAATTTTATTTCTGCTTTCATCTTCCTCTCCCTTCCCTATATGCCAGGTATGTGAGACTCAGAAAGCTCTCTGTTAAAACTCCAGTTGTTAAGGAGAAGCACTTCTCCCCAAATTCCCAAAACTTGTGGTGACTACTCACACATGTATATCTAAGTAAGCCTGAGGCTGAGTTTTGCATTCCTGTCTGCCTCTTCTGCTTTATTCTTACTTCCTTGAGCATAGGTGACCCATCCCTGATAGACATTAACTTCTTTGGAAGTGACCTCAGGAATTCAAGGGACTAAGAAATCCCAAATGTTTTAGATAATATTGGATAAACTATGGAAATCATCCTTGAAACTACTATAACATTTCTCAATGAGAAGATAAACAGTAGAAAATTAATCCCAACCCTCAGTCGCTCTTTCTAGAAGACATGAATTTTGGTAGAATTGTTCAGAAAGGCATGGAAAAAATGTCTTTTCAGCAGTCCCACTAAGTGCCTCAAATTTTAATACCATAAGGATGAATCTCCAAAGAGAGTAGATAATAGTTGTAGGTTACTATTCCTCTTTTCAAATATTCTTCAATGACAGCTATGAATCTTTTATATTTTAAGCATTTCTTTGTTTTGGGGAAAATAAATAGTTGCCTTATACATGATCAACACAGTATACTGGGTGCATAACTCCTTTGGGAGAATCTCTAGATGATCAAACCTCAGCTGTAAGTGACCTTACCTGGGTATTCATGCTAGAGGCATAAAGAGCCAGAGTCAGAGAAAGAGCCTTTTGGAAACAAAGGGAGCAAAGAAAGCTACTCCTGTTTTGAAGGAAATACACCAATGTGGCAGTGTCCCCCAGGTACACAACTGTCTAATCCTGTGAGAAAACAAGTCGTTGAGTATGGGATGGGGGACTAAGAAACCTTTCTCTGATTAGAACCCCACTGTTCAATTCATGGGGGACATGCTTCAGACTGCTAAGCAGCAACAGCACTGATACCCCATATTCAGATTTTTCCTTCTTTGATCATCATTCAAGGGAAACTTATGAACTTTGGCTCCCTGCTATACCCTGGAGTCAGAAGATCTCTTTAAGGCTTTAACTAGCTTCAGAAGACCTGGCTTACCAGAGCTCAGATTCCCAACAGTGATGAGATGTTTGTACCAGATTTCCATTATGAAAATTCTGCTTTTCCCAATTCCACTACCAAGGTCAAGGATTCACAGAGACCCCATACTGACATAAAGCTGTCCTACATCTGAAAGATGTGTTCTAACACCCTGTTGATTAGTGCCTTTATACCAGTGCCTATGATGCCCCACGACAAGTTACCATCAAGTCTTCCACACAGAGTGTGCTGAGAATATCATCTCTACAGCACTTTCCTGGGGGCAGAACAGAGTTTATTGAGACCACCAGGGGCAATCACTCCAATCCCAGAAATGGTTTCTTCATGGGATATAGCTCCATTTTCTAGCACCCCCCCAGAAAAGTTTTTCTTTCCCATCCTCCCAATGTAGGGACCAAGAGACCACAGAAACCTCCTACCATCCCCAACCATCTGAGTCCTGCTTGCCTTATCCCCAACAGAACTTCAAGAGAAAAGAATTCTATGGCCTCCTGTATGAAGAGGTAGGAGGGGGAAGCACCAGCAGTAGTCACAGGGGTAGGGGTAGTGATCTAGTAAGAGCATATAGATTTCACCTAGAATTCAAAGGTTTCTAGGTGTCAGTATATATACTTACATGGAGAAGGCTTCCCAGGCCACTCCTCAGGTGATGGGGCGATGCGTTATGGTTTTCAGAAATTTATTTGTCACTTCCCACAGGATGTCTGTGTGGTCCAAGAGAAATTTAAAGGAAACATAAAACAGGAACATCTAAGGGCATTCCATAAAGGGTTCCTATACCAGCATCCAGGTTCCCTATAGCTCTGGCAATTTTTGTTTGCTCTATCGACTGACCCAACTGATGCTCACTTCATTGTCTGATCAGGCCAAAGGATGGAATTCAAGCTTATAGAGCTGGAGGAGGTCAGGTGACTCTGGGGCCTCCAGAAGACTCATCTAGCCATGCATTATGATAAGTTGACTTCTACTACTATTATGAGAAGAGGATCATGCAGAAGAGGCTGGTGAATGCTAAGTGTACAAGTTTATGTGAGAGCCCTAAGCCCTTTTCACTCTGGCCTTCCCAGACAATTAGGGTCCAACCATCATCTGAATCCCAAAGGCCAGTCATAGAAGACTATTCTGCTGTCTTGTCTCACCTGGATGACAGTCCTGAGTATCTCCCAGGGCTGGGCAGGGGAAAAGGCTCATCCAGTCCTTTGGCCTCAACAGCAGCCAATCCTGCTAACCTCTGATATCTCACCAAGAATCCATAAACCCTTCTGGTAGTATCAGAGGATGCTACTCTGTGATGTATGGTGTTGTCAAGAATACCTAATTCCCTTCTGTGACATTACAGGAACTTTGGAGGGCAGTTCCCTAGACCTCTTCATTCTATCTTATTTTCTTTCTCCAACCATAGTGGATTGCACCCATGGTGCTCATTTGAATGGCTAAGAAGTGTGAAGAAAGATCATTTCCATAAGTAGAAGTCTCATGTATTTTCCATATACTGTTTCACGTTTACAGAGGGTTCAGCTTAGTCTCTTCCCATTTCCATCTAAGAGGCCCACCCACCTTCCTTTTTTTCCAATACCAAGAAGAAGGGTTTGCCCCTACCAGGTCTAGAGAAGAGTACTCACTCTCTCTACCACTTCCAACCTCAGTGAAAATTTGAGATTCAGAAGCTCCAATCATATCCTATGAGGAGGGAAGGTTTAGCTTTGTTCCCTTATCCACTGACCAAATCCCCAGATAACCTTTCTGTCCCCCACTCCAGTCTCTTAGTTACACTGTGTCTCCTCAGGATCAATATTTTTTTAACTAAGGAAATTATTGGACCTCTAACTTGGCTAGCTGTCTTTTCCCTGCAGTTGACTAATGGCAAATGATCAACTTACTCCAGCAGAATCAGTGATGGGTGAAAGGTCATATGTTCCCTTCAGGAAGGGTTCTTGTCCAGATTCTTCAGGAAAGAAAGACTAGAGGAGTCTACTTTGTACTTGTTTGGATGTTCTTCTCAAAGTCTACCTTGAGTCAGGATGCACCAGAGAGGATTCCATTGCTCAAAGGAGAACATATTATCCTCTCCCCTGTATCCATCTCCAGAACCAAATAAAGGTCCCAGGAAGGAAGAGCCTTTTCCTTAGATGCCAGGCTTCTCCAGGAGTGAGCCTATTTTCTATGTGAGTGCAGAACTGGAACTCTTTATTGGGAGAGCATTGCCTCAGCACCTTGGTCCAGCAGAGGTTGGGCTATTACTTAGTTGTCTAACCTATTATTGTCAGCAGATGGATCAGACAGCTACTCTAGGTCATTTAAGAACATCAACACATTTGCACATTGCTGGATCTCAGTATGATATGTTTATACAGTTTATTTGCCCCATAACTATTTCTAGAAATATAAAGTCTAGATATATCAAAGAGTCTTATGAAGGGGTCTGTGGCCCAGAAGAATAAGAAGCCCAGGGACACTAAAAGTGAAAGAGATGAAAAAAATATTGAGATTCAATACCAGAATACATCTGAGTCTCTTGTTGTAAATACCAAGTAAGTAGAAGATGAGGAGGAACAATATTCTACTTCCTACAGACTTTAGACATTTCAATTTCACAGAAAAACAATCATGGAACCAGATTCACAAGTATGCCATCACCACAGCCCGGGAGAATGTAATTCTGGCAAATATGTAGTAAATTATTTCATTTATTTTTGCTTTTTCAATCAACTTTGTTCCCATTTGAATTATAGTAAAAAGCATATTAGACTTTCTATTTATTGGTGGAGTTGAAGGCCCTATCCTATTGGAAGGGCTGGGCAGAATTGGCAAGAGATAGGACTTCAGTTTTTAGAGTCCTCCTCTTTGGAACTGCTCAGGCATCAAATTTTTCTTGGGCATTGAGTTGTTTTCCAGCTTCAAGAGAGAAGACAGAAGAAGGCAACCACACTTTAAATTGTTAAAGGAAAATACTTTGGGAAGACATGAGAGGAAGGGGAAGTCTCCATCATCTTACTATTCCCAGCTTGCTCTAAAGACTTCAAGGAGTTTCCTCTTGAGTGAGAGTTAAGATGCTCTGTCTTGGTTGAGTTGTGTTATCTTTCTCCCAATGGGAAAGTTCCTTCACTTTGTACTGCTTGGCACGTATTCTCTCTTGAATATCTTCTCTGATTTCTGTTATGTTATGACTTAGATAAATGGGTATATATGTATCTGTGTGTGCATATGTATATGTACATGCATACATAAATATATCCATACATATATGTGTGTATGTGTCTTATATATGTGTGTGTGTGTGTGTGTGTGTATGAAATCTTTGTACTGTGGGGGACTTTGTATTTGAATAGTCTAAGAAGCTGTTGACTAGAATTTGAAAGACCTAAAAGTATTTTCTGAAAGAAAATTTGAACAAAATTATTAAAAATAAAATAAATATGTGTCTATGGAAAAGAAGGAAGGGAGGGAAGGAGAGAAAAGGAGAGAGAAAGAGAGAGAGAGAGAGAGAGAGAGAGAGAGAGAGAGAGAGAGAGAATTCAAGTTCCTGACTATTAGAGACATTTTAACTTTAAAACATTTCACAGTCTCAAAAATCTCCTGAGCATAATTCCTTTTTGTAGGAAGAAGCTGGCACTTTCCCTGAGCTTTATTAAAATATCTCTATTGATCTTCAGAAGAGAGAAAACTTGCTAAAATTGTCTTTTACCAAGAAACATATCACATTAAGAGTTTCAGAAGTTGGATATTGAATAGTATTATTGAAACTTTAAAAACTTAAAAGAAATCTTTACCTCATAAATTGCACAGGACTGAAGAAAATCTTGGAAGAGGAAGTCAAATCAATCAATCAAACAAGCAAGGATTTAAAAAGTGCCTACTTTTTGCCAGGCATTCTTCTAGGCACTGGGAATAAGAAGACTAAATGAAATGGTCTCTTCCCTCAAAGAGTTCTGCGCTATCAGGGAGATGGCATATATAAAAACAGATACATGAGGCAGCTAAGTGGTACAGTGGATAGAGTTCAGGACCTGGAGTCAGAAAGACCTGAGTTCAAATCCAGACTCAGACACTTAGACCTTGGGCAAGATGCTTAATTTTAATTTGCCTCAGTCTTTTCATCTTCAAAATGGGGACAATAATAACATCTACCTCCCAGAATTATTGTGAGGATTAATTAAGATAATATTTTTAAAGGTTTAGCATGGTGCCTGGCCCATTGCAAGCGCTATATAAATGTTAACTATTATTGTTATATGTTCATGGGAGGAAGGCACTAGTAGCTGGGGGTAGGAAAGGCAGGGGTGGGGCATGACAAAGGTGGCATTTCAGTGAAACTCCAGGGATTTTAAGAGCAAGAGATAAAGATAGATTATGTTCTAGGCAGGGGGTGAAAAGGAGGAACAATCATTGCAAAGGAACAGACTGGAGATGGGCAGGGGCACAACATGAAGGCCAGTTTGGCTGGGCCTGACAAGTCATGAAACAGTAAAAGATAATAAGTCTGGAAAGGTAGATTGGAGTCAGGCATTAAATGATCAAAAGAGGAGTCTGCTTTTGACCCTAGCAGTAATAGGAAGTCACAAAATGTGAGTTTATCACCAAACATGTCAGTGCAGGCTGGGAAATTTGTGTGGGTATTATAAGACTTTCCTGGAGAAGTTTTTTACATTAAGACAGAGAAAAGAAAAACTTCATTATTTATGTAAAATTAGGTAAGTCACATAAAACCCAAGACCTCAGTTTCCTACCTCTGAAATGAGGGGGTATAACTGGAGGGGCTTTTGAGGACCCTCCCAACTTTAGATCCATGCCCATTTGGAAACTACACTGAGCTCCTCTGATGAAAGGGCTTTGTCAGATACATTATTCTACCAATAATATTTTTCTCTACAAGTCCCCCCCTCATAAATCGACTTTTTCTACAATTGTCATGACTCCTAAAACTTCTCTTGAAATGTAAGTAACAGAAGAGGGTGGGAAAAAGATATACTGTCCAGAAGGCCAAAGTATTTGGAGGGATAGTGGGAGTATGTGGTCAATCCTAGTGAGGGAGCTCTGATGGTTAACTTTCCATGGAATAGCAAAAGAACATTAACCAGAAGGTCCTGAAATGTGAGATAAGGATAGAAAATATTTCTTGGAAATAAATGAAAAAGCAATCTGCAAGAAGAGATAAGAGTGGAAAAAAATAATTGAAGAATTAGAGTTAAAACAATCTGTTTGGTAGAGATTTAAACCAGCAATCATGTTCCTTTCAACTCACTTGGAACTACTCACAAATTCACTGCCCATTAATCTTGAAAGGACAAAGCTCTAGAAGCTGCCAATATTAACATTGCATTTATGATTGACAAACCAGTGATTTAATCCAAAAGAGCAGCAAGGCCAAGTAAAAGGGGAAAGCTCGGGGGCTCCAAAACTGAGGGGCTGCATCTTTATCATTCCCTTCTGAACCAGCATTTTCATTTTCATCTGCTCTTTCATGTTAATAATCAAATGCAATTTTGGCCTTTCCCTCCTAGCAGCATCTCCACATTTCCCTACTAAGTCTATTCTGCATTTTTCTACTAATAAAATCTCCCTTCTACAAAGACAACATTGGCCACACCATTAACTCCAGTTTGTATTCACTGGCTTTCATTGCCCATCCCATCTATCTAAACTAATTTTTCACTGTCCTTCAACATCAGCCCTTCATTACAGTCTGTGCCATTGTTTGTTTTAAAGTGGTTCCCTTTCACTAAAGCTGTTTCAGCAGCTTCACCTTCCACAGTCATATATAAAGCACTTACTAGGTACAGATCACTGGTCTAGGCACTAGAGGAGATACACAAGTAATACGTGATCTTATTGCCTTAGTAGTATTTTCTTATTTTACAACTTTTTTCCTTTTTGTGGGTTTTTTTTTTTTTGCTTTTTATAGGGCAATTGGGGGTAAGTGACTTGCCCAAGGTCACACAGCTAGGTCCTCCTAACTCCAGGGCCAGTGCTCTATTCACTGCTCCACCTAGCCGCCCCTTAGTAGAATTTTTCAATGATGCAGAGCACAAATATTACCCAACCTCTGTGATACCTGTATATATTCTACTAAAAGTCCACCACATGGCATTCACCCAACATATTGGAGGCCATCTTCAGTGTTTCTCAACATTCGAGGGTATCAGGGGATCACTATGGATATCTGTCATTCTTTACTTTTTCTATGTGGTCAGGCCTACTTCTATGCCTGTCCAGGAAATTCAACGTATTTATATGCATGTCCATAAAATTATTCCTTTGACTCATTGGTTATATGTAGCAATCTTCCCCACACACCACAAATATTTCCATTATCCTTTGTGTAATATCTATCCTCCCTTTTGTCAAGGCAATGGTGTCCCATGTCTTACTGCTATATAGCAACACTGGTAAATTGTTAGTGTTGAAATGATAGGCCTTTGTTTTCATGGAAAGCTTGGGTCTGTTAGTAGAGGTGGGTAGGAAGCATAATAGATAAAACACCAACCCTGGAGTTGAGAAGACCTAAGCTCAAAGCCAGTCTCTGATGCTAACTGTGAAAGTAAGTGAGCTGGGCAAATAATTTGATCTCTGTCTCAGTTTCCTTGACTGTGCAATTGGGATAATGATATTACCTACCTGTCTACCTCCAAAGATTATCGTGAGGATCAAAGTAGGAGATATTTGTAAAGCATTTAGCACAGTATCTAGCACATAAGAGGTACTTGAGAAGCTTATTTCATTGCTTCTCTCAGTAAAAGAGCTTTGCAGCTGCCCAAAAGAAATACGACCAACTTTAAGGCTCCTTTTCAATGACTAACTCACTTTATTGTCCAGCTGTATTGTCTTTCCCAGTCATTCAGATAGTTAAACTGTTAAACTTTAGAGGGTCCAAATTAAAATACACTGTTGAAATCTGAGCAATAGTTATTCTTCATCCATTTTGTTTTTCCTGTGTGGATAGATATGTCAAGCTTCCTTGAGTTATTATGGATCTCTCTGAGATGTCTTTGTTGTGTCTTGGTGCTTGATATAATTAGCACAATGTTATTGACAGATGGGAGCATCCAATATCAAATAATACCTATCTCCTAATCTGAATAAGTTCACAACTAATGTAGAATATCACACATATAAAAATAATCCAAATTGAACATGATGCCTGATATGTGCATAGAAGAAAGAGAAATAATTGCTATCCAAAGTATGAGGCAAGGAAGAATCAATAATTGCTATCCAAAGTATGAGGCAAGGAAGAATCATTACTGACTGAAGCAGTCAGAAAAGGTTTTTATAGAATAAGTGAGATCTAAACTGGGCTTTAAAGCTTAAATAAAATTTTGAAAGGAAAAGAATAGGAATGAGGGTTAGTAAGTGGTCAGTTTTGAATTGGGACTGGGGAGGTGGGCAGGGCAGATTCAGTCAATATAAGAGAGTTGTGTATAATAAGACCTGAAAGGTGGGGTGATGCCTAATTGTAAAGGGCTTTGAAGGCAGGGCTAAGGAGTTCAATCTTTACTCCAGTGGTATTAAGGTGTTTTGAGTTCTCAACTGTTCAATCTAGTCAATTCAAATCTAACCACCTCCAAAAAGCCTATCATGACACTTAGGTTCTCATTGATCTCACTAACTACTGCTTTCTCTCCATAGATATTTAAGCCTTGTATTACTTGTTAAAAACTAAATTTAGCAATGTCTTTCAGTATTTGCTAATTATTTCACCTGTGTTGATCTTGCCTTAATTAGTCTGTTAAGCTCCTAGAAGATGAGGACTACCCAAAATACCTATCACAACAGTGACCACGTTATATCCTCAATAAATATCCACTGCTAGCCATTTACAAGACTGTTTCAAGACTCAACTGCCACACAGGTTACAGCTAAAGCATTTTCAGAGTCAACCAGGTCTCAGGAGCATCTTTCTAATGCTTGTTTAGATGGCAGGGCTTCTTAAACTGCAGTGGTGTATGGCCTGAGAGTATGCACAGGGAAAAGTGCCCATGCTTTGTGCTCAGAACCAAGGCTGCAGGGAAGTTGAGCAATGCAACATGGGCAAGTGCTGCCAGAAACACCTCAGGATTCATTACATGCTTGGTTTTTAATTAATTTTTTAGTTGTTGCACATTCAGAAACCTTTTAGTGTTCCCAATTTTTTTCACTACTGCATATGAAGTCACAAGCCACAGTTTAAGAAGGGTTGGTTCAGAGCATAGGCTTATTAGTCCAATGTGTGCCATAGTAATCTTTTATTCTATGCAATTATACTTTCAAGGAAGCAGTTTATATATCTGAATATTGTGATGGCGAGCATTATTAAAAAGAGGTTCTACTGCATGTGTAACAATCAGATAGACAAGTATTTCTTAAGTTCTTACTATGTGCCAGGCATGGTTCAACTTTGAGGATATGGAAACAAGCCAAAAGAAAATCAATCCCTGCCCTCAAGGAACTTAAATTCTAATCGGGGAAGAGAAACCAAGGGAAACATTTAATTATATAAAACAAACAGTTATATCAGTGAGACAAAAAAGTTGAGGGGAGGAGGGGAAGGTATTCAGATAGGGGCATATTGGTTGTTAAGTCTGGAAAACCATGAGCAGAGCCATGATGTAGATGAAACATGCCCAACCAGGGCCCTTCTCTAAAATGTAGGCCCAATAAAGGATACATCAATGGGAGAATGGGGCCTTGGGACACAGAATGATCCTGGGAGACCAGGTACCAGTGTGGGAAGGTATTTAATGCATGGAGGCAAAGTCCACAGAGTCATAATTACAGCCATGAAGGCAATGAAACATGAGTTAGCCTGTTCTTTTTCTGGATACTCAAGGAACAGTAAGTATAGATCTTCTCATTATATAGACAAGGTCACCAAGGTCCAGAGAGTTTTCGTGGCCAATTGTCACATTTTTGCACTATGTTAAAAACATTCAAAACCATTGGAAGAATCCCCCCAGTTCTCGAGCCATCTGAACTAATTCCATTTTTGTTGAAAAAAAAATAATGATACCATGGAAAGGTAGGAACTTTGTTATTTGTTCACCTGTATATTCCCAGAAATAGCAGCAGTACCTCAAAGTATGTCGCTAAAAGTAATCATTTCATAGAAATGAAATCTAAGCTCTGTTGAAAGGCCTGCTTTGAATTTCTCTCACACAGCATTACAAAAGTTCAGAGTATAAAGGATGTCAGAGGTCATCTATTCCAACCTGTACCTGGCCAAGACTCTCTTTTATAATATCTATAACATAGTCATTGAGAGTCAAGATCTCAAGTGAAATGAGACACGTCAGACTTTGTGAGGAAGCCCATTCCACTTCTCTATTATGAGTTAATGAAGGAAAAACATATTAAAGACTTACACTGTGTCAGGCATTATGATAAGCATTGCAGGTATCAAGAGAAAAAGCAAAACAGTCCCTGAACTCAAGGAGCTCACACTCTGATTGGTAATTACTCCAAATAAAACAATCTCTACTGACGATCCAATGAAAAGCTCATGTCTTAAAGTTATGTGGGAGAGGAGGGTACCAAAGTCCTTAGGTTGCGTAAGACCTTAACATGACAGAGCTAGGGGACTGAAGGGCATACAGAGGCAGGGCAGAGGGTGAGGCCTGTGGGTCTATTATTTTACTAGAGAAAAATGAGTTGTTGACTTCCGTATATAGCCCTTATTATGTGAAAGTCCCTGTACTAAATGCTTTAAAATTATCATTTCATTTGATACTCATAACCTTGGAGGAAGGTGCTATTATTTTTTTTTTGTTAAGAAATCAATGTTTTATTTTCAATCAGCATTTTTCCAACACTATTAGAGCATCTGGGTTTTAAGACCACTCTGTAGTAGTTCCTACCCACTCAGTGGCCTGAGCAGTAGGAGCCGCAGACCAGTCCTCAGTAGCTGGCTGAGCACTCCAATCTTCGGTGGGGAACTGCTGAATGGGCACAGATGGCACCTGTACTCCCTCGGACCAATCAGCCACCTCTGGTTGAGTTGCAGTGAATTCTGGGGCGGGTGCAGTCCATTCACCCTGAAACTCCTCCTTTGTCACTGCCTTCTCAGCTGCGGCCTGCTCTTCCTTTTCAATCTCCTCTGGATCCCTGTAGAAGTAAAGATCAGGCATAACCTCCCATGGGTGTTCCCGGGAGATGGTACCACGCATCCGCAGAACTTCACGGGCCAGCATCCACCACATCAGACCCACAGAGTGAGCTCCCTTGTTGTTACATGGAATGGCAATGTCCACATAGCGAAGTGGGGAGTCTGTGTTGCACAGGGCAATGGTTGGGAGGTTAACATACGATGCTTCAGTCAGAGGCTGGTGATCTGCCCGAGGATCAGTGACCACCAAGAGGCGAGGCTCCCTGAAAGCTGCCTGGATCTGGTTGGTGAAGGTGCCCGGTGTGAAACGTCCAGCAATAGGTGTGGCGCCAGTGGCAGCAGCGAATTTCAGAACAGCTCTCTGGCCAGTGTTCCTGGATGAGATGACACTAACATCAGCTGGGTTTTCAATGGCTACAATGGCACGTGCTGCCAGCAGAAGTTTTTCCCAAGTTCTCTTCAGATTAATGATGTAGATGCCATCACTCTTTCTCTTGTAAATATATTGTTCCATCTGGAAGTCCAGATTGGTGCCGCCCAGATGGGTTCCTGCAGCCAGGAACTTGAGGACATCCTCCTCCTTCATCTGCAGGACATCCAGGGCTCCGGACATTGTGAAAGTTTCCCTTTAAAGTTACGACGGAAACCGAGAACAACGCCGTATGGAACCCTCTTCTGGGCAGTGCGGAAAGGGCGGAAGGTGCTATTATTATCCCTACTTTACAAAGAGGAAACTGAGGTATATGTTAAGTGACTTGCCGAGGGTTGCACAGCTAGTGGCTGAGCTGAGATGTGAACTCAGTTATTCCTGACTCTACATGTAGCAGTCCATCTACTGTACCACCTAGCCACCCAGGGAGCAGTCAAACTTCCCTGGCAATAGGGTGGGGTAGAAAGGTTGGATGCCCCCCATTGATGGTTTTATTTTTTCCTGGCAATTGTGGATGAGTTCTAGGATAGGCCAGAGGTATAGGGACTCTTGGCTGTCTAGGATAACATTAAGATTAGGGTGGAGAGGGGGCGGCTAGGTGGCGCAGTGAGTAAGAGCACCGGCCTCAGAGTTGGGATGACCCGAGATCAGATCCGGCCTCAGAAAATGAGCACCCACGCATAAATCAAATGACTAGCCGTGTAACCTTGAGCAAGTTACTTAACCCCAATTGCTTTAAAAAAAAAAAAGATTAGGGTGGAGAGGGGAAAGGGGTAAAGGGCCTGGGGAGTACTCAGCGCTAGCTGTTCTTCAAATTCTTAGGAAGTTGTTTTTTTTTTAATTTGTTTATTTTTATTGAAGGCAGAGTCAAGATGGCAGAGTAAAAGCAGGGGCTTGCTTGAGCTCTCCCCCAAACCCCTCCAAATACCTGTAACAATGACTCTTAGCTACAGAACCCACAAAATGACAGAGTGAAACAAATTTCTAGCTCAATACAGCCTGGAAGGCAAACAGGAAAGGTCATAGAATAGAGGACTAGAGCACAGTCTAGTGTGGCCCACTCCAGCACAGACAGGGCCCGAGCAAGTCTCAGAGGACTGAATCGCTGGCAGCTGTGGAGGTCTCCAACACACAAACACCAAAGACAGCATAGAAGATCAATGGGAAAATTTTGTGGGACCTGGGTGAAAAAGGAGCATAGTCCAGCTGTGGTCCATTCCCAGCCCCATGGTGGTGGAGGTGGCATTGGCAATAGCATCAGCATCAGCACTGTTTCTGGAGCTCTGGGCCCACAGACAGTGGGGGATTGAGCACCTGATACAAAACCCCTGAAGCCTGGAACAGTACACCTGCCTCCACCCCCACTGGAAGCAGAATCCTAACTTCATAAAGAGTTAGAAAGTCAAGTATTTGGCTGGGAAATGAGTAAACAGCATAAACAAATCCAGACTACAGAATCTTATTTTGGTGACAAAGAAGATCAAAACAGAGAACCAAAAGAAGATAACAACGTCAAAGCTCCTGCATCAAAAGCCTCCAAGAAAAAGATGAATTGGTCACAGGTCATGGAAGAGCTCAAAAAAGATTTTGAAAATCAAATAAGAGAAGTAGAGGAAAATTTGGGAAGAGAAATGAGTGATGCAAGAAAATCATGAAAAACAAGTCAACAGCTTGCTAAAGGAGACCCAACAAAAACTACTGAAGAAAATAACACCTTAAGAAATAGACTATCGGGGCGGCTAGGTGGCGCAGTGAGTAAGTGCGCCGGCCTCCAAGTTAGGATGACCTGAGATCGAATCCAGCCTCAGGAAATGAGCACCAACACACAAATAATGACTGGCCATGTAACCTTGAGCAAGTTACTTAACCCCAATTGCTTTAAAAAAAGAAAAAAAAAGAAAGAAATGGACTATCACAAATGGCAAAAGAGGTCCAAAAAGACAACAAGGAGGAGAATGCCTGTTTTTGTTTCTATTTTTTCTTCTGTATGTCCATAGAGGAGAGCCCTTCTGATTCAATTAGCTAACCCAGGTTCTAGATATTTCATGGTTCAGAGTCTTTGCCAAGCCATAACTTTGAAACCTAACTCAGCCCAACACTCTCTGGACTACCTTTCTACCTTGCTCTTAACATTGATACTTCCTCCACTGCCCTGCTTTTCAACTCCCTTTTTTGTGTTTTCTTCCACAGTTAGTAAATGAGCCCCCTTGAAGACAGAACTCTTTATTTTTTGCTTATATTTACATTCTCAATGTTTAGCAGAATCCTTGGCATAGACTAAGTTTTTTTTTTTAAATGCCTTATCTCATCTAATCTCCAATAGTCAACAAGCCCCATAAGATGTTTTACTTTTGACCAGTCAGTCAGATGACATACTCAATTTATAACAAAAAATAATAATAATAATAATTAAATGTAGATAAACTACTGCTATAACATTCTCTTCAGAAATCTTAAGTTTACTCTCCCACAAGTTCATCCACTACACACACACACACACACACACACACACACACACACACACCTGTCTATGCATATATGTATATTTGTGTGTATGTCTGTCTGTCTGTATTTATTTTAGATGAAAAGCAATAGGGGATGGGGTGTTAGCATAGGAGCCTGGACTACCTGAGCTCAAAACTTGCTTCAGACAATTACTAGTTGAGGAATGTTGATCAATTCAGTTAGCATTTGTCACTCCCAGTTTCCTTCTATGTAGAATGGAAATAATCATAGGATCTATCTTACAGGGTTATTGTAAGGATCAAATGAGGTAACATTTGTAGAACACTTTGAAAACCTTGGGGCAGCGAGGTAGTCCAGCAGAAAGTGCACTGGGCCTGGAATGAGAAGATCCAAGTTCCAATCCAGTCTCAGACTTTTACTAGATCTCTGACCTGTCATTTAATCCCTATTTACCTCAGTTTCTCTTCTAGAAAATGAGGACACACTGAAGTTAGAAATGGCAAACCACTCCAATATCTTTTCAAGAAAACCCATGGACAAAGTCCATGGCTTCATGTAGAGTCAGATACAATTAAAAATACAATTGCAAACCTTAAAACACCACATAAATGCTAGATATTATTTTAATTTTCATGTAGTACATGAACATACTCAGTGCCTAGTTCTCTACTTACAATGCCCCATTCCCTTCATAAAAGTAATTGATGCAAGAAAAAAGGTATGCATTCTGTTTTTCTGTGGATTTTATTCTGTCATTACTTTCAAGTAAGTTATGTTCATTGCAGTCTGAAAAAGAAATTGAGTATTTCTGAAATTCTGGGAAATTCATCAAATGCATCTGCAAATGTAAGATAAAGAAGAAAAGAAAAGGAAACTGCCAGCTATTCTAATTTACAGCCCTTGTCATGAACGAAGTGAAATCTGAATTAAATCTTGAAACAAAATTACAGCAAAAGGAACTAGTTTCCATATTGGAAAATTTTCATTTCATACAAATTCCCTGGGTTTTTACATGTTATTTGCCACAAAGAGCATAGTATAATGTATAGAGTCCTGGACTTGGAATCTGATAGATCCGGAGTTCAAACCCTGCTCCTGAAACTCCCTAACTACGTAACTATGGACAAGTCACTTCATTTTTCTGAACTAAAGACAATTTTCTAAGAATATAGATAGGTTGCCATCTCATTTATAGATAAGACAACTGAGGCCCATTGTATACATTTTTTCCTATAAACAAGGAACTGACACAGTATTGGAGGAAACTAAATCATATCAAAATGACAGCCTCAGTAAAAAAAAAAAAATGGATAGAAAGATAGGTAGATAGATATTTAGATATAGAGAGATAGATGGATGGAGAGATAGATAGATATATGAATGGGTGGATGGATGAATTGATATATGGATAGACAGATAAAATAAGTCATAAAGAATTTGTAGCTAAATGGAAAAACACTTCCCAGTTTCTCCTAAAGACAAAGGCCTTGCTAATAAGAGCACTACAAAGCTTTCTTTTTTTAATTTTTCGTTCTTTATTAATTTGTTTGTTTACTTTTAGTTTACAAGATTCAGTTCACTACAATTATTTCATGAGTATTGGGCCATTGTGCCATGAAGAATTCATGATGAACATGAGCAAACAGACCACTAAAAAGATAATTGCCAGAGATTATTGCTAAGAATAAACTGAGAATATCCTAAGAAGAAATTTATGACCCTCTCCAAACTAAATTGTTATATATTGATTTTGTGTAATTTTACTCTAAATATGCATAAATGGAGAAGAGAGGACAATAAGTTAGAAAATATTGTTAAATGTTATGTAACCTTAGTGACCAAAATTTTTTCCAAAGAAGGAGGAGAAAAAGTAGTTCCTTCCCTTCTTTTCAGATGCAGGGGACTAGTGGTTCAGAACATTATATATTTAGACTTGAGAGGTGGCATAGTATGTGAGAGGAAATTAGGTATAGTAGTACTTGTGCATTGTACTTGGTTTCAGGAACACCTGAGTTTAAATCCTGTCTCAAATGCTTGCTAACTTTACATTGTCCAGTCATTTTGTCAGTAATATCTGACTCTTTGTGACCCCATTTGGAGTTTTCTTGGCAAAGATATTGGAGTGATTTGCCATTTCCTTCTCCAGGTTTTTTACTGAGGCAAACAGGATTACATGATTTGCCCAGGGTCACACAGCTAATAAGTGTTTGAGGTCAGATTTGAAAATGATTCTTTCTGACTCCAAGTCCAGTGCTCTATACACTGCACATCATATAGCTGTTCCACCAGCTATGTGATCATGGACAAGCAACTTAATCTCCATGTATCTCAGTTACTTTATTTGTAAAATGAAAGGGGCTGTACTTAATGATCTCTAAGGTCCCATGTAGCTTCCAATCTGTGATCCCATATGTATCTTAGTTTTGCTTAACTACTTTTCTTTTTTCTAGCTCTCCTTTTCTTTCTTTTTTTTTTTTGCTTTTTGGAGGGCAATTGGGGTAAAGTAACTTGCCCAAGGTCACACAGCTAGGTTTTTGTTTGTGTGTGCATTAAGTGTCTGAGGCCAGATCCAAACTCAGGTCCTTCTGACTCTACTATCTTTCTCTCTCTCATTCCTTGTTATGGAAGAAATCTTAGTATGAGAGTTTATAGCACCAATGCAATATTCATAGTGCCCACCATCACTATAAATATATCTGCATGGTTTTAGATGACAAAATATAACAGACTCTCCATGTAGAAGACAGAAGCAAAGCATGTATTCAGATACCAGAAAACCAAATCCCCAAACCAGTAAGCTGATTCCATCATAGTAACAAAGAAGTTAATAAACCATAACAACACAGAGCCACATCATCCTTTAGCCTTCTCACAAACCAACACAAGACCAATATTTACTCACAAGCCTGTCTCCCTCAGAAGTATCCTCTCCTGCCAACCATCTATTTTGCTTTGTCTCCCAGCTTCCTGCGGACTCTGTTGCACCCTTCAGCAACTCCTCCCACCACAAACTCTGTAATTACATTCAGCCCATTAGGGGGCAGGGTTTATCTTCAAACCAGGGAAGGTCTTCAAATTCCCTTAGGCTTATTAAGGGGCAGGGAAGCTCTTCAAATAGTGGCAAGAAATAAATTGAAGGGGCGGCTAGGTGGCGCAGTGAGTAAGAGCGCTGGCCTCGGAGTTGGGATGACCCGAGATCAAATCTAGCCTCAGAAAATGAGCACCCACACATAAATCATGACTAGCCGTGTAACCTTGAGCAAGTTACTTAACCCCAATTGCTTAAAAAAAAAGAAAGAAATTGAAAATGAAGGCGATACAAATGATGTATGAATATTATAAACTGATGTGAATATCAACAAAATCTTTAAATATAAAAAATAGAGAGCAATAGGATCATAGATCTAAAGGTGGAAATGATCTCAGAAGTTATCTAGTCTAATAACTTCATTTATACATAAAGCAACTGAGGCCAAGTATTATTAAGTGACTCATCCAAGGCAATGCAAACATTATGTATCCAAGGTAGAATTTGAATCCAGGTCCTCAGATTTTAGAAATAATGTACTTTTCACTGTATCAAGTTGCCAATGAAATAGTACATCTAAAGATCCTTTTTGAATTGTGTGAGTGTGTGTGTGTGTGTGTGTGTGTGTGTGTGTGTGTGTGTGGAGAGGTGGAGAGAAAGAGAGAGAGAGAGAGAGAGAGAGAGAGAGAGAGAGAGAGAGAGAGGGAGAGAGAGAGAGAGAAAGAGAGAGAGAGAGAGAGAGAGAGAGAGAGAGAGAGAGAGAGAGAGAGAGAGAGAACATTTTAGGATGGAGAAGCAAGAAAAGAAGCCCTCATTTCATTAGCTTCTCAGAAGTCTCATCAGTATTCTCTCTAATAATCATCAGAAGGCACGGGATTACAAAAAGCACCAAACAATATTACAAAATATAGAAAATGGCTATTCTCAGGTAGAATTACTCTCAGTATCAACCCTCTTTGTGCATCTAGCTCATCAACTTATTCAAACAAATGAAAAGGTGAAGATGATGGGATGGCATTGATTGCTATCTGCAGAATCTCCAATATAATTTGATTATATAATAAATTTTCACTCTGAAAAACAGGGAATGAAATCTTTAGTTCTATTAATACTTTTAGAGAAGATTAAGTGATACAAAGTCACCATAACAAGAAGACTTAAAGAGCCTCCAGAAGACAGTTGATCCTCTTGCCACTGAGGGGAAAATGGCAGTCCTGAATGAAAATTTCAAAGTTTAGAATGTTATCTCATTCACAAATTATA
>WOXC01011692.1:1650000-1735830 GCA_011680675.1 Gymnobelideus leadbeateri | reverse complement strand
CCATCTTGGCTCCGCCCCGTGATGGGCTGAATCTTGATCTCTAAAAAAGACATGGTTTTCTGGAATACAGAGAAATGAGTAGTTAATGAGGACTCAAAAACTTGTGGATTGGGCAAATTTTTCTAATTCAATAAAAACAAGTAATTGCTTGATCACTCAACAATTCATTATGCCAAAGGTGTGCCTTTCCTTCACAGATCAGATAGTACCCAATCCATGTCTTCTAAGGGTTCTATCTTTGGAGTCAGAAAGCCTGGATTCTAATCTTGCTACTAATTACCCGGGTAACCTGAGATGAGTTACTTACTACCTCTGGGCCTCAGTTTTCTCACCTGTAAAGCAAAGAGATTGAACTAGATGTTATTTAAGGTCCATTTTCACTCTAAATCTATGATCCTATCATTCCATAAAACTCTATTTAAAGTCCTCCTATAAATCTTTATCAAGTGATTCCTAATAAATGGGTAATATCCCTTTGGGTTTTTAAATATTTCATTGAATTTTTCTAGTGATTTATTAAATCACTGGACATTGGACAATGATCTTCCCTCTAGAGTACTAACAGTTAAATTAATATTTGTAGATGGTCTAAAATGGTGTGATTCTTAGTTTCCTATTATGGCAATCACACCCTCATTACAGAGGTAAAAGTCCTCCAGAGAACTGAGGCTCAGTTTGAATTTTAATCTCTCTCATGGGTTCCCATAGCCAAAGAATTCATCATCTTGTGGCCAACCCTCTGATGAAGAGTTGCTCAACACTCCCCTTTTACTGGGCCTCACAAAACAGACACAATCATTTTGCTAAAATCATAATACAAATCTTTCTATAGCTGAGCAAAAGCTGTCAAATATCCCATTCTTCTGACCTAGGCTTTTGAAACTCAGTCACCTCTCTGTCATGCCTAGACATCAAACTAGGACTTTGTGAAGAACAAATATATAAATTTATCAACAATGACTTCTATTAAGTGATAATGGTTATAACCATAACCCTAAAGACACCTACACAAAAGCATTGCTTAAAAGAAAATATAATTTATGTTTATGAAATGTCATTTGGTTCTTTTTTTATTTTTTTATTTTTAAACAAATGCTTTATTAACTTTTGTTTTACATCATTCATTTCCACCAGATTTTGAATTACAATCATTTCCCCCCATTATTCCTCTACCCAACCTCCCAGAATAGCAGTCCCACAAGATATCGCTTCCTCCAATCTGCTCTCTCCCATACTTTCTCCCATACCCCCATCGACTTTTCCATTAGAGGAAGGTGAATCTTTTTGTCCCAATGCCTGCACATCTTATCTCCCTATTACAAGCAGAAGAGTATTAATAATAGTATTTATATATATTTGAAACATTTAATGTTAAGACCTCGAATTTCAGATCTATTTCCTTCCTCCCTTGTCACCCATTCCCTCTGGGGAGATAAGTAATTCAGTATATGTTGTACATGTCTAGCTATGCAAAACATTATCATAGTAGATATATTGTACAAGGCTGCTTATAATTCCCTCCCACTCATCCCACCCCCCACCTGGTCCATTCCCTACATGATCCTGTCCCTCTTCTATAGTGGGTACTTCCAACCTCCCCTCCCCCCAAGGATGCCCTCCCATCCATCATCCCTCCTCTCATCCCCCTTCCCCCTATTCTGCTGCAGGTTGAGATATCCCATTTAGTATGTATGTCATTCTCTCCCTGAACCAAATTCAATGAGAATGTGGTTTTGCCTTTTTGCCTTCCTATTCTCCCCCTCCCTTGCAACCACTTCCCCTTGCTTCTTCTACATGAGATAGTTTACCCTACCCTGTCTCTCCCCATCTCCTCTTGCCACTTTCCTCTCTCACCTCATAATTTCATCCCTTGAGTATTCTCCCTTCCCAACAAATTTAACCTATGTCCTCTATCCATATATAACTGTAACCATATACACACACATTCACATATGTATTCATATGACCACACACCTTTCTTCCATTATTTTCATAGTGAGAAAGATATCATCAGTCACAGTTATTGCTTTTCCATATAGGAATGTAAATAGTTCAATTTTGATGAGTTCCTTTTGATTTCTTTTCCCTGATTACTTGCTCAGGCATCTCTTGCTTCTTGTGTCTGGATGTCAAATTTTCTATTCAATTCTGGTTTTTTCCTCAAGAATGCTTGAAAGTCCTCTATTCCACTGAATGACCATATTTTCCCCTGAAACAAAATACTCAGTTTTGCTGGGTAGGTGACCCTTGGGTTCATTCCCAGTTCTTTTGCCCTCTGGAATATCATATTCCATGTCCTTTGATCCCTCAGTGTAGAAGCTGCCAGGTCCTGGGCTATTCTGATTGTGTTTCCACAATATTGAAATTGTTTCTTCCTGGCTGCTTGTAGTATTTTCTCCTTGATCTGAGGATTCTGGAACCTGGCTATAATATTCCTGGGAGTTTTCTTTTTGGGATCTTTTTCAGGAGGTGATCTGTGGATTCTTTCAACCTCTATTTTGCCCTCTGGATCTAAAACATCAGGGCAGTTTTCCTTGAGAATTTCTTGAAGGGTGATTTCTAGGTTCTTTCTTTGATCATGGCTTTCAGGTAGTCCAATAATTTTTAAATTGTCTCTCCTGGATCTATTTTCCAGGTCAGTGGTTTTTCCCATGAGATATTTCACATTGCCTTCTAATCTTTCATTTGTTTGGATCTGCTTAACAGCATCTTGATTTCTCATAAAGTCATTAGCTTCCATTTGCTCCAGTCTAACTCTGAAGGAATGAATCTCCTCAGTGAACTTTTGAGATTCTTTTTCCATCTGGCAAATTCGACTTTTTAAGGCATTCTTCTCCTCATTGCCCTTTTGGGCCTCCTTTGCCATTTGAGTTAGTCTATTTTTTAAGGTGTTGTTTTCCTCAGTCAGGCTGTTGACCCTCATTTCATACTTTTCCTGCATCCTTCTCATTTCTCTTTCCAATTTTTCCTCCACTTCTCTTATTTGATTTTTAAAGTCCTTCTTAAGGTCCTCTATGGCCTGCAACCCGCTCATGTTTTCCCCTGGGGCTTTTGGAGCAGGACTTCTGACCTCACAGTCCTTTTCCCGCTCTATGCCCCCAAAATAGGAGTCTAGGGTTGCATTTTTCTGTTTCCTTTGCTTTGGCATGTTGCCACTTAATTACTTGACTTTTGGGCTTGTTGCCACACTATGGCTTTAAGGCCAGATAGAGGAATTTTCGTCCCGAACGTGTGGGGGGCAACTTCCGTTTCTGGCAAGCTGTAAACCCACCCACGACTTCCACCCTAGATCACAATCCAGATCCAGGGAGGTTAAAGCAAGAGTGATTACCCCCCAAGGCTGATCGCTGGATCTCCCTACAATTTGCAGGCTGGGAGCTGGAGCTGCCTCTGAAAACTACAAAATGGCGGGTCTCCTCAGTGGCTTCTAGCCCCCAGGGGAGGGAGCCGACGCATTCCCCAAATACTGGTCCCAAATTCCATAGGGCACTAACCTCTTACTTTGTCCTGGGCATGTCTATGTTGATAATTCTGGAGTCACCACAGCTCCTGGTGTTCTGGGGTTCCTCCAGCCGGCTGCTGGCCCTGCCGCCCTGGGGCTAAAACCTCGGCTCATGCGGACCTGGGTTCGGCTCAGCTCCCCGCGCTCTGCGCGCTGCCAGGTCCCAGACCACTGCACTGGTTCTTCCTGCAGGGCTGCTGGGCTGTCCTCAGCGGGAGGTTAGCTTCTCTGTGTCATTCTGTGGGTGCTGGGGCTCCAGAAGTTGTTCAGAGTCCCATTTTACATAGTTTGTGGGGAATCTGCGGGCAGAGTGGCTTGGATGAGCTGTTTCTACTCTTTCATCTTGGCTCCGCCCCCTTGGCTCCGCCCCCTGTCATTTGGTTATGCTGGCTCTATGAGGCTCCTACAACTCTGTGAGACTGTACAATCCCTTTAATGAATGAGGAAACAGGCCAAAAGAGGCTGAATAATTTGGCTGGAGTCACACACATGGTAAGTGTCTGAGATTGGATTTAAATCTAGATCTGAGAGTATTAGAGACAAAAATAAGTTACTCTAAGAAGGTACATGAGAATACTAATCCAGCTGTGTTTAGATCCATTGTAGAAAAGTCACCCCTTTGGGAAAGAACACATGAAAAGTATGCTGTTAACAAAGGAAAGCAGCTATTTGAACTTACTCATATGAGCCACAACATAGTCTTCTTCTCTAAGACCTATTGTTTTGGCCAGAACTTGGGCTTTGGGTAATCAAGTTTTAATCAAATTTTTTTTCATCTAGAACTCTAGGGCCAGTGTTCTATCCAAAGAAAACATTTGAAAAAGAGGGTTGATGTAATCAAGCTTTTATCATTATTATTAGCTATTATGTGAAGAGAAGAGCACTGTCTAAACAGTAAATGAATATCAGTTCTGACATCCAGTACTTAGGTGACTCCGGATAATTTATTTAACCTCTCTGTGTTTTAATTTCCTCATGGATAAAATGAAGGTTTTAGACTAGTTTGTCTCTGAGGTCCTACATATTTCTAAATCCTAAAATGAGATTTAAAAAAATTCTTTCTCCAGTGGTACAGATGCTAGCTATACCCCAACCCATTTTGGTCCCATGAAGCACCGGGATCATGTAAGCTAATTTTCCAGATCAGGAACTCTTAACCTTTTACATGTGATGGACCCTTTTGGCAATCATGTGAAAGCTATAGATCCTTTCAAAGAATAATGTTTTGAATTATTTTGGAGGCATAAAATAAAATAGATATTTTTAAGAATATGTATTTATTCCTATCCAATTTATGAACTTCTTGAACCCTTAGGATTCTGCGTTCCAGGTAAAATCTCTGATTTAAGTGACCTTTGGTTAAGCTATCTTCCAAGCACATCTTAGTAGAGGTCACTGTCTAAACCACTCCTCTTTTTGTGGTGTGACATTTGAGTAGGACAGAGCTCAGAATAGCTGGTCCCACTATAGTATAACTAAGACAAAATCACAGGGGCTTTGCCCAAGCACAGAAAATTGGACAGGAAGGGGAGATATCAATGACATCCTAAGTTTTGCTTCCTCCTCTGCCTATCTGGTCCCCAGTGTGAGCCTCTAGTTGGAGTGATTTTCCTCTTAAGCAACTTAGAAACAAACCTCATACCATTCTTTGATATGCCACTTCCTGTACCCTAGATGACCCCAGACCCTCCCTTACTCTATTGCTACTTGCCCCAGGTGTAAAAACTCTTGCTTATAGTGCTGGCTCTGAATCAACCTACAAATTTATATTAATTATGCCTTGAATTTTTATAGCACATTAAATATTTCAAAGAGCTTTTCCATACATTATCCTTTTTTCTTCCTTACCAAAACCCCATGAGACAGATAGGGCAGGAATGTTCCCCATGATGAAGCATTGAAGGTTAACCTTTGGTCAAGCATCACCCTTTCAGTTACACCTGCTCACATTGATGAGGACAGCTTTATGAGCATTTCTTTTAATCTTTTCAGTATATCTTTATGTGCGTATACAAAGCATTCCAATAAAATGTATGTCAGTTTGAATGTGGAGAAGACATTTATAAAATACATAAAAGTGAGATGATTTATGCTAGAACATGATAAGGTAAAAGATTTCGTGCTGGGAGGGACACAGTGGAAATAGAGCTTAACTTGGGGTCACAGGACCTGAGTTCAGTTCTGGGTCCTGCTACTTACTACTTCAGTGACAAGACAGTTCTCCTCTTTGGGCCTCATTTTCCTCATATGTAAAATGAGGTTAGACAAGATGCCCCCTGAGGTCCTTTCTAGGTCTAGATTGGAAATTCTGTGATCTTAGATGAAAGAAATCTCAGAGGCAAGTTAGTCCAACTCGTATCTGATAAGGATTCACTACAATATCACACCTGACAAATGGCCATACAACATCAACTAAAGATTTCCAAGAAGAGAAGACACACCATATCTCAGGACAGCTCATTCCATTTGTGGGGTGATGTAAAAATTGAGAGGGGAAAAGGAAGAAGTGTTTATTAAGTTCCTACTATGCACCAAGCATTGTACTGAGAATTTTACAAACATAGCTCATTTCATCCTCATAATAAACCTGTAAGGTAGATACATATGGGATCATGTTATGAAGAGTCTTCATAGCAAAAGTCATTGGAAAAAAAAAGCTTGAGACCCAGGGACAACCCCCCCTTGGGGTATGCTATTGGAAACTTCCTTCTTCAGTATTATGGGATCATTAACAGCTACTCTGTGTCTAGCCATTCATTTAGTTTTGAATATGACTGAATTGTCTTATTGTGTCCATCTTCTTTACCAAAGTATTATGAGTTACTTTATCAAAAGCTTTGGTAAAATATAAATAAATACCAATAATAAGGTTCTTTTTATAGCAAAGTAAAGCAGCTGGTGGGGCAGTGGAGAGAGTGATAGCACCAGAGTCAAGGAGATTAATCTTCCTGAGTTCAAATCCAGTCTCAGACACTTATTTGTTGTGTGATACTGAACAAGTCACTTAAACCTATTTACCTCAGTTTCCTCATCTGTAAAATGAGCTGGAGAAGGAAATGGCAAACCACTCCAGTATCTTTGCCAAGAAAACCTCAAATCGGGTCAAAAAGAGTCAGACATAACTGAAACAACCAAATGACAAGGAAGTTAAATAAAGTGAGGCTTAGAGAAGTGTGGCAAAGCCAAGCCATATATGCAATAAGTGAAAGGACACAGAACTGAACTCAAGTTCCATGTTTCTGAATTGAATATGTTTTTGCTGAACTATATATTAGTTTCCATGGGTCATGTGATCACAGTAACTGTAATCCTCACAAGGGAGAACGTCAAAATGCAAAATTGTCCCTAATATCTCGACAATCAATCAACAAGCTTTTATAACTCTACTGGGAATACAATGAAAAACTGATAACAGTCTTGGCTCTCAAAAAATGTACATTTTAAAGGAGAAATTATGTATACATACAAGCTTCATAGAGAATTGGTGGGAGTCAGTTTTAGAAGGGAAGGCAGCTTGAGAAGACTAGGGAAAGCCACCTACAGAAGATGAAATTTTAGTTGAGTGTTGAAGTAAATCAGGGCTTCTGAGAGGTGGAGTTAAAAAGGAAGACCGTGCCTGGCGTGGAACAGAGATAGGAAATTAAATATTGCACATGAGGAACATCAAGTAAGCCAATATGATAAACCATAAATGCTAGATGAGACAAATGTATAAGAAGAATGGGAAATTAGGAAGAGCCTAAGTTGTGAAAATGTTGAAGTGATAGCCAAGGAGATAGTATTTTATCCTTGAGGCTATAGGGAGCCAGTAGAAATTTGGAGCAACAGGAGTGGCAAGGCCAAACTTGCATTTTTGGAAAAGTTCCTTTTGTAGCAGTGTAAAGGATAAATAGGAGAGAGAAGAATGGGAGAAATGAGCCAGGTGAGAGGTGATAAAGACATGAGCTAAGGTGGTGGCTACATGTGTGGTACAATGGGTATATACATGAGAGATTTTGTAGAGATAGAACAGATAAATGTGTTACTGGTCCCCTGGAGAGGCATCTCCTATGTGATCCTTTGCCAATTATTGCTCCAACCAGAGTTTAACCCCTCTTAAATTTCTTTCACTCTCAGTACTTCCTATCCATGGCACAAATGAGACACACACACACACACACACACACACACACACACACACACACACACACACACACACACCCCTCAACTCTAGTGAAATTCTTCCCTGGTCTCTCATTGTCATAATCATTTACTGCCCTCATCTGGCTGGTGAGTAAGTGCAAGAGGGAGGGAGGATGTGCTGGGCACAAGAAGTGTGAGAGGTTATCATCTCTTCCAGCTCTCCTCTTCCAAAGGAATCTAACCTTTTTCTTTGGATTCCCCCCCCCCGCCCCCGAAGGCTACATAAGCTTCCAACATGTTTCAGCCGCACCAACTGAAACCTTTAATATCACAGCTGGATAGCCACCCCCACCCACAACATCTATCCACTGTACTAGGTGCTAAAATATCCCACCCTCCTCAACTCATTCTCCTTAGATCTGGAATAGGAATATTCAAAATAGTCCAGATAGGTCTTTATCTTTCACCCCCATTTGAAAGATCAGTATGGACATTTATTATAGGTGGTTAAGAACTCCAATGAATTGGATAAAATGTGGATCCAATCAGAAGATGTGGCATAAGCTCAAGTTGGAGATTGTATGGGTCACATTGACCGGAGGATGTTTCTATACATCTGTGTTTCACTTAAAGATTTTCAAAGCAATTCACAAATATTTTGTCATCTTATCTTCATAAACAACCTTAGATGTATCCCCATTATCTCCATTTTAAATATGAAGAAACTGAGGCAGACTTGTCACTTGTCCAGGGTAACATATTAAGTATCTTAAGCTGGGTTGGAACTCAGGTCTTCTGGACACCAAGTACAGTGCTCTCTCCACTGTATCACTACTATCTGTCAGCTATCTCTGATGCCAAATCCATCACATTTTCCCACCGGACAGTCAGGCTTTCTTACTTTCTTAATTAAAAAAAATATTTATAGATGTATCCTATAATATTCGAATTTACATCTTAAATAAATACATGGCTGACTGAAGTGTGTCCTCTAAGGACTCATTGGGCAACCCTGCATGCTTGAAGGCCACATCAAAAGAATACCACATCAGGCAGATTATACCATGAGGAAAAAGCTTCCAATATTGTCCCAAACAGAAGAGTGTATGACTTTCCAAGAAGAAGCCTCATTCATTGCAGAGGGGACTATCATCAAGACACTGGCCATAATAATGAACTTTTCAACTCAGGAAATAAAGGATAACATAATGTCTTGTATTACTCAATGGATGAATTAAGCATTTATTAAGTACTGACCATGTGCAAAACATTGTGGTAAGCACTGAGTATACAAACTGAAAAGGTAAAAAAATGTTCCTGCTCTCAAGGAGTTCACATTTTAATGGGGGATATATACATAATACACTATGCACATACATGTAGATGTATTAGAAAAGGGATGGAGACTAGATTGTGATTTCATTGGTATAGGAACTTCAAGGATAGGGAAAGTGTGTGCATAAATATTTAGAGTCAGGAGACCTTGGTTGGAACACTTCAAAATATTCATGATTTCCATGATACAGGTACCCCTTTCATGGACAGAGACCATAGGAAAAAAATGATATAGTGGATAAAGTGCTGTGCACAGGGGTGTCCGAGAGCAAGCTCAAATGGCTTGGGAGAGTCAATTGTTAAATTTTCAGGGCGCACATTTACTCAGGGCTTGAGTTGTCATTTTGTTGATTGCCTCCAGATTTAAGAAAATGATGGAAAATGTAAATAATTAATATTAAACTTTAAAGTGTGTTATCTCTATATTTTTTCCCTGGAGAACCAGTAGTTAAATATTTTTTAGCATACTGCTAGATGAATGTAGAAGCAGAATGACCTGGCCTAGAATTGTGCCTTTCTTAAATTCTAATTGTTTGACAATGGAAAAATTGCTCAGAATCTGATTTCCTATCTGCAATCTCATTCGAAGCTCTTGGAATCCCATTCTCTTCATCTATAAAACATGCATAATAATAGCCATAATTTTATCCCACTGCATTACAGGCTTAGTATGGTGGACAGCATGCTGTATTTGTCACCAGGACTTAAAGATTTTTCCTTAGCATCAGAAAAAATCTGGATTCAAGTCACCTTGGACACATACTGGCTGTGTGACCTTGGACAAGGTGCTTAGCACATAGCGTATCTAAGGCAACTTTAAGAAAATAAGTTTAAATATAGTTAGAAATCTCCCCTGGTAGAGGAAATTCCATAAATATGAATTCCCTAATCAGTTAAAAGCACAGGTTTTTATTGTACCAAAATAAAGAAAAAGAAAAAAGTCTACAGAGCTGTTGTGAGGCTGAATTTAGATAATGTATACACTATTCTTTGCATACTCTGAAACATGACATAAAGAGATGATAGATCTTACTATTCATATGTCACATCTTACTTTATGGCTTTTTGAGTTGCTATAGTCAAAACAACAAATCATCACCTGATGGTCAATTTTTAATAACAAGGCTCAATATCTAACCATGTTGGGCTTTGAACAAAATATATACAAGTATAGCCAGGACCTGTCAGAGATTGCTTTCTGATGGCATAGCCTTTGAAAAATTTAGAGTAACATAACTAGCAATATGTGTTCATGAAATTATTCTTTTAATCCTAACAAATGAGGAAACTGAGCTTCTGAGAGGTTAAGTGATAGATATACACACAACTATTAAGAGACTGAGACCTGGATTCCAACTCAGGTCTCCAGCTTCCAAGCCCGGCACTCTCTGCTGAATCAGGTTACTTTGACCTGTTACATCCTGACCACTTCTATTTGGGAATTTAAAAAAAAGTGTTTCTCTAAAAGTATGATCTTATGTCATTTAAGTAGAGACTCTTTGGGTTCCCCTGGGGCAAGGGGAGGGGGGAGTTGATTTAAACTGATGAGAGTTTGCCAATGCTGCCATGACAAGACTTCTCCAGGACATAGCTGTTTTCTTGGAGTTCTGAGGTCATGGGGGTACTGCTTGTTTGTTTTCAGAAACAGTCCTTCAACCAAAGTGTGGGAGGAAGATACCCTGGGAGTATTCAGGGAGACTTCATCTTATGCCTGATATTTTCACAGAGATGAGTTTGAGATTCACATAGCATGGTCTCAATGTGTTATGGTTTAGTTTATTTGTATATGAAAATAACTATAGTGATATAAGGTCTGAGTACCTTAATAATAAAATTTGCCTTGGAATAACATTTATAAAACATGACAACTCTTAATTCTGACCCCATTATTCTAATACCAGGGCTCAGCAAAGTATATCAGATTCAATAATGAGGGAGGATTTCTGGTAGGTAGGAATTTAGAACTATCCAAAGTAATGAGATGAATGTAGCCACCCAGAGAGCTTGCACCAAGGGAATAAAAATCATCTCTATGAGAGTCATAGAATGGCTTTTCTCTACTATTCCCACCTTAAAGGGTTTTAAGGCATTACTGTCAGAGTGCGCAAGGTGGACACTGCAAGGCCAGGTGTTTTTGATCCATAGGATTGGGTGAGAGACTAGCAATTCCATATGATGATTAAACAACATGTTTTCATGTATGTTTTCTTACTTAAGCTCCATAACAGGAAAGGCATTATCCCCATTTCCAAGATAGGGACATATTTCAGAGAAGCTATGATTTCCTCAAGGTCATTCAAGTATTAACAACAGATTGGCCACTAAACATAGAGGTCCCCCTGATTTAGAATCTTTCCCATTATTTCCCAGGAAATGTTCTGATTTTCTGGGTCTTTCCTCTTTCAAACAGGCTATGTCTGCTGTAGATGTTCCTCCTGCTCATAACCAATAAAACTTCCCTGCCATACTGTCTCTTTTCTTGATCCTCTCTCAATATCTGAAATCTTCCTTGATGGAAACTTCCAAAACACCAATTAATTGGTTCCTAAGTACCTGTGGCATCAGATATGGGAACCCCAGAATTACCAAAGAAAATATATTACCTCTTGGTATAACACCTGTCCATCTTTCAAACACAGGACTGACTCTGTCGAGTGGAACAAGCCAGGTATCCTGCATCAAAGAACTAGAAAAGTGACTGAGAGCCTTGGCAGGACCTTGGTGAAAGGAGAGGATGGCACTGGTACTCCTCACCAGTGATATCAATTATCTCCCTCCTCCTGTCAAGAGTGAAGATCATCTTATACATGACCAGGAACTTATGTATACTACTGCCTCCAAAGACTCTCATATCTTTAACCTCCAGAGTATCTTTGCTTCCCTATTTCCTTGACTTGGGCCCAAAACAGAATGGGAGGAGAGTGGGTTGGATTGCCTCTGGGAAAATATATTCTTTGATTATCCTCAAATTTCTCCCCAAAACAAAGGCCCATCTTTCCCCCCCCCCAAACAATATTCTTTCACAGAGATTGAGGAAGCTGTGGTTGGAGAACTGGACTCCGAGTCAGGGAGACCCGGATCAGTCTTGTCTCTGCTACTGTCTGTGAGGCCCAGGAAAAGTCATCTAACCTTTCTTTTTTGCTTCTCTTAGTCCAGATTGTTCTTCACTTACATGTATTTGTCTTCCCAACCTGCTGTTCTCTATTATTTCTTTAGTGCAGTTTGCCATTGTACATTCAAGGTTTTCTATTCTGTAAAAGTCATAAATTATCATTTCTTTCTCAAATCATTCAGAAATATTCTGTTATAGAACCATGATCTCTTGAGAATCCACAAGACTGGGGGGTGAATAAAACATCGACCCTGGAGTCAGGAGGACCTGAGTTCAAATTCAGCCTCAGACACTTAACACTTATTAGCGATGTGACCTTGGGCAAGTCACTTAACTCCAATTGCCCTGGCTTCCCCCCTCCAAAAAAGCAAAAAAGCCCAAACAAACAAACAACAAAGAATCCACAAGATTATCTGCTTTATTAAGAGCTGCTTCCTTTTTCATTATCTTGAAATATTTATTCATAGGTTTCTTGATTCATTTAGATGATGCAGAGGTCTCGGACTTTCTTTCCTCCTGAGACTTGTGGTTGTTTCAGTCTTTTCCTCTTATATTCCTGTATTCCTTGCTTTTTGGATTCCTCGTTTCATGGCAGATGGGTCTAAAAACTGTCTAGGTCCCCTCCCACCCTGGACAATTCATGTTTCACCCCCAGGTCTTGTTTCCAATTGACTTCTGGGAGAAGAGCACTGGCTTCAACTGAAGGCCAGTCCCCTTTGCTTTGGGCCTAGTGCATTTATATGCACACTGGCATCCTGGCCATTACATCTCTTCCTTAGTTCTCTAGCTTATCTTGTAGCACACAGCAATGTCATGCTAAAGTTCCTGCCAGAACAAGCTTCTGCCATTTGGTTTTCAGTGGAACAAGGGGGTGCAGGGGAGGAAATGAGGAGGCAGAGTTGAATTCTCATTCAAGCTGATGGGTCAGCTAGTACTTTCCTGCTAGTATATCATAGATGCTTTGTGGGTGGGGGTAAGGGAAGAGAGGAGTGAGCACATGAATGATTAACCTTCTCTTGTTAATTTATTATAGTCTTAACTTGTTAGGTTTCTTCAGTCTTGGGCCATGGAGACAGACAAAATTACTTTACCTCTTGTGCATATTTCTTATTTTGGAGAGTTTTGAGAGTCGATGAGGATTGGAAAAAGTGGTACTTTTCAATGCCCATAACAACTCAATGTAAATTGTAAAGCAGATGCCAATCTCCATTGACAGAGGGAGCTTTATCATCAGGAGTTATGTTTCTACTATCCCACCATCTCTGTTACACATCCCCTGCTCTCTACTCACACAGCCATTCTATTATAGACCCTGATCACCTCTCAACAGGACTATTACATGCCTCCTCTATTTTCTCTTTGCCTTGAATCTCTCTCTACTTTGGCCTATCCTCCACTCATTTTCCATGATTTTCCTAAATCCCAAGCCCGAACACATCACTTCATATCCCAGTGGTTCCCTATAATATAGACAAGAACTCTACTGTTGGCATCTAATCATTTTCATAGTAGATATCTTTCCTTTTTTCTAATCATCTTACACATTCTTCTCTTTCACTGACTTTCTAGTCCATTATACTGGTCCATTTGCTATTACTCACATGTAATAATCTCACTTCTCTGTACTTTTACCCTGGCTATCAACCATGCCATTTTTACTTCCACCCATTAAAATCCCTCACTTTCTCCAAAACTCAACTCAAAGCTCACCTTCTGCTTGAGGCCCTTCTTCCTGGTCTTCTCAGATATGAATGCCTTCCCTAGAAGCAACCTAATTATTTACATATTTTCTCCTCCCTTATCATGTGAGCTTTGTAAGGGCAGAGACTGTCTTTGTCTTTTTATCTCTTCTATATTCACCAGAATACCTAGAACACAGGAAGTGCTGGACGAATGTTTGTTAACTGAAAATCATGAATCTGTTCCAAAAAAATATAAATTCTTCTGATAACATTCTAAGACTGCAAACCAAGTAATACCATGTTATGTGAAGATCTGAATTTGAGGGCCACCCAAAAAGTGATAGAAAGATACACGGTAGATTTCAGGAGGCTGCCTTTTTTACAAATGAAGAATTACACAAAACAAGTTATATGAAAAGTGCCAAAAAAAAAAAAAAAGATATGTCCTGAAAAAAGGGGATGAGGCAGAGTGGGTTACGCAAAGAATGAGGTTCAGCACTTAGCATAGTTTCTGTAGTAATTTATGCTTAATAAATGCTTTCTTCACTCATTCATTCATAACCAGTGGACAAGCCACATGCATCACTGGTATCTATACAATGTAAAGAGAACCTGAGGAAGGCCCCCAGAAGGCTGCCTCACAACCTTTCCTACCAGGTAAATTAATGTGAGAACCAGAACAAAAATCTCATTGCTGATTCATTCCTCTGTGGAAATCTCTATATCTCAAGATAAAAATAATAATATTTGGCATTAATTTAGTGGCTTAATATTTGCCAAGTACTTTCCATATTTTATCTTTTTGGATCATCCCAACAACCCTATAAGGCAGGTGCAGTTATTATCTCCCTTTTATAGATAAGGAAACTGAGGCTGAGAGATGTTAAAGTAATCTCCATAAGGTCACAGAGCTGGGTGAGTGTTTGACTCAGAATTTGAATTCAGATTTTCTTTTCCCCCAGTCCAAAATTGTATCCATAATGGGACTGACCAGTCTTTAGTTTTCAAAGAACACAGTCACTTTCCCCCCTTACATTCTATAGCCTAAAAGGTATACCATTCTATAGCATTTAAAAGACTTTTGTTTAACACTGAAAAACAATCCCCTTTTTTCTTTGTAAAGGCGTCCAAGAGGTTTAAGTTATGAGGGGATTTGAGTATGCTTCAACTATTCCTATAAACAGCATAATCTGGATTCTGGTCAAAATGTGCTGGACGACATTTTATTTTCCCTTCTGTTTAAGCTAAGGGAAGAACTCATAAGCAGATGTTTTACATCGGTGTGCTAAATAAAGTGCTAATGAGATGGGACTGCTCCAGGCTGCTTTGGAGCCTCCTACCTTTGAGCATGGACCCACCTGAAACTGGGAAGGGTGGAGGACTTTGGAGCACACCCAAACCCTCTGTACTGGGGCTGAGGCTGGATTGAAATCTCTTCTCTAGCAGTCTCATGGGCTTCCTCAGCAATCTTGGCCCCCATTGCTAACTGGGTAATAGCTAAAATTATGAAGTCTCTTCAAAGAGAGATAAAGAGGAGGGGAAAAGAAGGAGGAAGAGGAAAGGAGGAAGGAGAAGAGAAAAGGAAGAGAAGCAGAAGAATGGGAAGCAGGAGAAGAGGAGGAGGAGGAGGAGGAGGGGAGGGAGAAGAGGAAGAACAAAGAACAAGCAGATGATCATGATTATACACAGACCAATTTACAAGTACTTCTGACTGCTTGATTCAATACGTCTTTTCTTCTACTTTGTTAGACAGCTGTAAGATGTAGGAGTATTGATTGTAGGAATGACTGAACACATTGTGGTACATGAACATAAACATGGTTCAGTGAAAAGGATGCTGAACTTGAAGTCCTAGGACCCGAGTTTGAATGCTGCATCTGTCATTTAGTACTTGTGTGATTTAGGCAAGTCACTTACCCATCTTGAGTCAAGTTTCAAATACGTATATAAAGATATGGAGGAAGAAGAATGCTTAAGCAGCTCAGGAGTAGCAGGAATCAGGAAAGGTTTCATGGGGAAAGTAGCATTTGAGCGAAACTAGAGAGGCTAAAGGCAGAGATAAAGAGGAGGGGCACTCCAGGAGTGGTCAGAGTGAATGAAAGAAGAGTAAATGTCTACAAAATTATACGAGGGGTGTAGATTCCCTCTAGGCTTCCCTCTAGCTGCACATTTGGGCCCCTCTTATAGCAACTGGACCCAGAATCTGATTAGTATAGGAAAATACTACTAATACAACTAATACACATTAAATAAAACATTAAATACAACTAATGCACATCAGTATTTCCCTTCGACTTGGAGTCTTAAAGAATTTCCTGGACTCACTGAGAGGTTAAATAACCAGGGTCTCATATCCAATTTGTGTCAAACACGGGACTTGCACTAAGGCCTTCCTTTCTTCTAGGTTAGTTCTTCATCCATTAACCCACATTGTATCTATGAGCCAACGATCTCCATATGCAACACCAGCATGCTTTCTTTTCTTTGGGCTCCATATGTTTCATTCCAAAATCCTACAGAGCACAAAACTATGCTGAGGTTATATCATTTGGATGCATTTGACTTTTGAATAATGATAAAAGGATCATATAAACTCTAATCTCCTTAATCAAAGGTTACTTTTATTTGTAAATTTTAAGGGGAGCTAAATGTTTTATTTGATACATTCCTTAGAGTTCTCATTTGGCATACCTGAGTCTTTATTGTGTCCTGGGATGGAACATAAATCAAAGGATTTCCCACAGACAAATGAAAGTAAAGGAGTAAAGTAATACAGTTCCCGGAATTTAACACTCTCTGGTCAGAAGGTCACATATGCTAAGTTGCTTGTTTATCTAACTCTTAAAGTTCAGATCTGTGGGAAACAGAACTGGATCCACGTGACTTACTTTATCAATAAAGCATGTCCTGTTAAATTGATGGAGGTGAAATTAACAAATGCTGGGGCTGCAGGTAAATACAATCATCTCAGCAGCAGCAATTGTGAATAGCCTTGCTCCATTAAATGGGGGGGAGGCTGTTACTCAATTCATTTTCCACTCTAGTCTTTATTAAAAACCGCTTTGATTCATTTGATTCAGTTCGGCAAGCATTTGTTAAGAGCCCATTATGTGTCAGGTATTGTTCCTGGTGCTGGAAAGAAAACTGGAATGCTGGTGGGATGGAAAGAAGGCTGGATCTGAAAACAGAGGACCAGGTACTCCAATCCCACCCTTTGTAAGCTTAGTCAAGTCACTTAATTTTGGGGGAGGAAATCCTTTCTTGCTTTGTAAAATGAATAAATTGGAGTAAATTGTCCAATTGAAAGGGTTTTCTCAGTCCTTATCTTTAACTTCGCTGCAGTCTTTGACACTGTTAGTCACCCAGTCTTCTTTGATACTTTCTTCACTTTAGGTTTTCAAGACAGTACTCTCTCCTACCCATCAGACCATTCCTTCTCGATCTCCTTTTCTGGATCTTGTTCCAGTTCCTACAACATAACCATAGGTGCCTCCCAGGATTCTCTCCTGAGTCCTCTTCTCTTCTCCCTCTATACTGCTCCACTTGGGGATATCATCAGGTCCCATGGATTCAAATACTATTTGTATACTGATGATTCTCAAATCTACCTATCCTTCCCTAACCTTACTACTGGTCACCAGTCTCACACTTCCATTGCCGTTCAGACATCTCCAACTTCATGTCCAATGTACATCTTAAATTCAACATGTCCAAAACTGAACTTATTCTCTTTTCCTCTAAACCCTCCCTATCTCCTAACTTCTTATTCTTGTAGAAAGTAATGCCATCCTCCTAGAACTGCAGTCTAGCCATCTAGGTTCTTTATAATCTCTTATCCAATACCCAAGCTCTTACCAAGGCTCATTGCTTTCACTTTTACAACTTCTCTCAAACAGCTCCTTTTCTCTCCTTTGATGCTGCTACAGCCCTGGTACAAACCCTCATCACCTCCTGCCTGGACTATCATAATAGATTGCTGGTTGGTCTGGCTGCCTCAAGTCTCTTCCCCACTTCAATCCATCCTCCATTCAGCTGTGCTAAAACACAAGTCCAATCTTTTCACCTCCCACTCAATAAACTCTAATGGCTCCCTATTGACTCTAGGATCAAATATAAAATCCTTTGTTTGGCATTGAAAGCCCTTCATAACCTAACCCTGTTATACTACCAGGCTTCTTATATGACACTCTCAACATACTCTTCAATACAGCAATACTGGCCTCCATAAACTGGCTTCCATAAACAAGACACTGTCATTCCACTCCAGGCATTCTCTTGGGCTGTCTCCCATGGCTGGAATGCTCTCCCTCCTCCTCTCTGACTCCTAACCTCTTTGACTCCTTTAAGTCCCAATATAGGAAGCCTTCCCAATCCCTCTTAATTCTATTGCCTTCCCTCTTTTTCCCCCAATTTATGCTGCCAATATCTTGTCTATACATATTGCTTTGTGTGTTGGCTCCCCCATTTGATTGTGAGTTCCTTAAGAATGAAGGTAGCCTTTTGGCTCTTTTCATATCACTAGCGCTTAGTCTGGTTCCTGGCACAGAATACATGCTTAATAAATATTTCTTGACTTATTCACTAAATAACCCTTCTATTTCAAAATCCATGATCCCTCAAAGAGCTTACTTTTCACAGAAGTGCAGGAAAGAAGTAGAGGGTAAAATGTACACAGATAAGTAAATGTAAAATATTTACAAAAGAAATACAAAGTTGACTGTTGTCCATTTTCAAAGAGTATCAAAATGACATCATTATGTTGGGGTCAAGGTATAGCATGTTTGACTGTCGCTGATCAGACCAATAAGAACTTGGAAGACTACCACAGTTTGGGCACAAATAGTCCACATGAACATTTGGAGTAAAGATGTCTCCAAATTTGCATATCTTACATTTCTTTTGAATGTGAGAGCTATTGCAATTCTACTTTGCTCATAGAGTACAGCACCTTCTTGATGATAGCACACCATGCTGGGCAGTCCTATGCTAGCATCTCCCATGTCTCAGAATCAATTCCAAAGTTCTTCAGAGAGACCTTAAAAGTGTACTTGTAGGGGCAGCTAGGTGGCGCAGCGAGTAGAGCGTCGGCCCTGGAGTCAGAAGGACCTGAGTTCGGATCCAACCTCAGACATTTAATGCACACCCAAATAAAAAAACCTAGCCATGTGACCTTGGGCAAGTTACTTAACCCCAATTGCCCTCCAAAAAGCAAGAAAAAAAAAAGTGTACTTGTATAACGTCTTATGACCTCCACATGAGCATTTCCCTTTTGTGAGCTCTCCATAAAAAAGTCTTTTAGGCAAATAGACTGTAAACTGCTTCAGAGGAGCAATTGACATTATTTCATTGCCTTTTTTTTTTTTACCTAGCATAATGTCTAGAATATACTTCAATATTCCAAATACATGTGATTTCTGTTGGGTTCTATAGACAGATTATAAACCCTCTACAAATAAACAGGTTGTCTTTGAGACTTGCAAGTCTTCATCACCAACCTGTTGATGAGTCTTTTCCCAACTTAACCAGGCTGATTCTGGGAAATCATACATAATCTCCACAAAATTTCCAAATTTATCTTACTCTAACACAGATTACCCAGATGACTCGCCTACTCAAGAAGCACAAGTGCATCCCTATTGCTTTTAGGATGAGACATGAACGCCTCTTTCTGGTATTGTATACCCTTCTCAATATGACTTCGACCTATTTTTTTCCAGTCAGACTGCATCTTACATCCTCTTTGAACTTCATGCCCCAATGTCCCTCCAGCAATCAACCACAAGCCTTTATGAAGGGTCTTGTAGGCATCAGGCACTACGTCAATCAAATGGCCTGATTTGTTATTCTCTGCACTCAAGATTTCATTCCCCACTTCCATGTGTTCCTGCAGACTCTCCATTATGCCCACAAAGGTCTCTATCTTAATCTCTACCTCTTGGAATATCTAGATCCCTAAAGTGACACCTTTCACAAACAGCCTTTCCTATGTCTCCCATTTAAGTCCCCTCTGCCAATAACCTTGCATTCACTTTGGTTATATTAACTTTTGGTTATATTCTGTACTGTACTTGTCTTTGGACATACCCCACCCCACCCCGATCCCCAGCAGAAAAAAGCAGGTAGTATTTCTGTCTTTGTATATCTAACACCAAACACAGTGCTTGGCACATAGTAAATAATTAACAAATGCTTGTGGAATTGAAGTCAGTCTAAATGCATTGGCCTGATAACTATATGACCTACTTCCTGGTACAGTTAGTTGTCTCAGTAAGGAAATCAGGAAGTTCTGAGATCAAATCCACCCTTAACTGGGCAAGTCACTTAACTTACAGTTTATACTTATACTTCAGTTTCCTCACGTATATAATGGGGATAATAATAGCACTGACCTTTCAGAGTTGTAAGGATGGAATGAGGAAATATTTGTAAGTTCTTTGCATAGTATGTGGCACATAGTATGCACTTAAATCCTTCCTTCTATCCTGTGGATGCTGCACCAATGGGGAAGATTTTTGTAGTGAGACACTGTGATTCTATAATAACACCCATCCTTGCCTACCTTCCCCAACATCCCCAGCAGGATAGCTCCCAAAAGGAAACCTGGCAAGGAAGAGCCCTGTACCTGCATGGAAAATAAATTCTGCTGACCTTCTCTTGCCCAACAGGGACTTGGCACTGCAATTTTTAAATCACTGCCCTCATTCCCCCTTGGCTGTTGGTCTCAGAGGCTGATAACAGCCAAAAACACGTCCCAGGGAGAGTCTCTTCTCTCTCACAGAAACCAAGCAGGAAAATGAACCTTATGTGATTCTCCTCCCACCTCACAATCCCAGCACAGTGTTGAACTTTCTAAAACCTGGCTGGCCTCATGCATGCACATGCCATGATGCCAGTTAAATGCAGAGCATTGGGCTTTCTTCCTTCTGCAGAATCTTTTAGGCAAGTTTCCCTCTATGTCACAAACCTTGGTTTAAATTTCAAAGCACAATATAAAAATGACCTTATACTACATTTGTAGATGTCACTCTGGAACTATCCCAATGTGGTTTCCATGGGAACTAATGTACATCAAAGAAGAAAAGGGAGACAGAGGCAATGAGGTCAAATCTGCAGTCCCTACCTCCTCTTTTGGTAGGGGTATCCAAATTAGTCCAGTGTTCAATCTCATTAAATTAGACATGTGCTTTATAATGTGAGGACAACTTTTCTTTTTTACCCAGGAGTCTAATCATGATTAATATTATATACATTTTTACTCATTTTCTTTTTTGCCCAAAGACTCCATCCCTTTGATTTATCAACTGTACCTAATATCTTCAAAGACACACAAGCCTTGTTTTGGGAGAGGGTCAATTCTCCAATTCCTTAAGACTTCCTGATTTCATCAATGTTGCTCTATCCAGTGATATAATTCACAACCCTCCTCTGATATGCTTGAATGCAGGGCATTCAAGAGTTTTTATGGCCAAAGATTTCATTACCCATTGGTCAGCTTGCAAATGAGCCTCTCCCAATTTAGCTAGACATAGAGTCTATCACTGGACCTATATTAAATGCATTTTCAACTCTGCAGGCCCTGCTAGAACTTAGACCTCATGGATACAAGCTTTCTGTTATGGGCTCCTTCCACAGGGAGGAATGACGAGGTCAGATGGTTTGGATTTGAATCCTGCCTTAGGGAAAATAATGTAATCAAATTGTGCCTCCAATTCCTATTCATAAAATACAGTTAGACAGTTGGACAGATGATCTTTAAACTCAAACCCCTAATCTAGTATCCTGTGATTCATGTTTTAATGAAACATTGGACTAGGACATTCTGGAAGGAAAAGGCCCAATAATTCTGAAGTTCATAACCTGGATTCAGTGAACTTCTATTTTTATTTTAATATTTTGATAACTGTATTTCAAAATAATTGGTTTCCTTTATGATGCTATGTGGATAAAGCACTCAACCCGGAGGCAGGAAAGCATGGGTTCAAATCTATCTTCAGATGCTTATTAGTTATATGACCCTTGGTGAGTCACTTAATTTCTAACTGCCTTAGTTCCCTCATCTCTAAAATAGGAATAATTTTCTCCATTTCTCAGGGTGGTTACACAGATATAGCAAGATAACATTTGACTTCAACCTCAGTGTCCTTTCCATTATGCCACACAGAGTGAAAAGGCCCAGAAAAACAGACCCAAAGTTTAGTAAAGCACTTCGGAAGGGACTGTTACTAACATAAATGGTCTTTAATGTTCAGACCTATTCATGGTCTGTGAGAATGACAAAGGCAAAAGACCTGAATCCCAGACTAAATCAGGCACTGAAAAGAATGCTTGGAAGTGAATTATAAGATCACAATCAAAGAGCCCACCAATAAAGAGCAAATGAAACGGAGAGAGTAAATAAAGAATTAGAAGAGAGATTTTCTTTTTTTAAAGAAGCCAAATCAGAAAATAAGTGTGCCTAGGGATAAAGCATGAAGAATAGTTTAGGGGAGGGGAAAGGCCTTTTAACCTTTTTAAAGCTCTGAAAACATTAGCATGGCTTTTAAGACTGTCATCTCTCCCACTAGTGGCTGGAAATCATTGAGGTTTACTTTTTTCTTTTCTTATGATCCACAGACCATTTACTAATGTTTTCCTTTCTATAATTTTAAAGTAAAAATGTTTTTTCGGTGTCCTTAAAATACTTCCTGAATAGCTCTATGTATGCACAACTTGGACTAATTCAGGCTTTTCAATTAGTATCATGTCCTGCTCATGGAATCTTTGCTATGAATTCCAGAATCTGAATCATAGAATTTGAAGAGTTGCAAGGGACGTTGGTGGTCATCTAGGACAACTCATACAAGAAATGAATCTTTATCATAATATACCCAACAAGTATGAATCAGCCAATGGCTCAGTGGATAGGGTGTCAGGTCCACTGGACCTGAAGTCAGGGAGATCTGAGCTCACATCTAGTCTGAGACACTTCCTAGCTGGGTCACCCTGGGCAAGTTATTTAACCTCTGATTGTCTGACAATGGATCCAGTGGATCCATTGATGAAGAAATGGCAAACCACCTCAGTATCTTTGCTAAGCACCCCAAATGGGGTCATGAAGTGTCAGATATGACTGAACAACAACCCCCAAAAGTGGTTGTTCTGCCTCAAAGAGCAAGATCTCACCCCATCTGGAGGCTACCCACCTTACTTTCAGACAGTTTTAAGCATGAGGACATTCTTCCTTCAAATAAAGCTTAACTTTGCCTCTTTGTAACATCTCATCACTCCTGGTTCTCCCACCTGGGGCAAAACAAAATAAGCCTAATCCCTCTTCCATACAGTAGCCCTCACACACTTGAACACAGCTACCATGTCATTCCTAAATCTTTTCTTCTTCAGACAAGTAAAATCAACAAGTATTTATTAAGTATCTGCTATGTGCCCAATACTGTGCTAAGTGTGAAATTCCAGTCCCTGCTCTCAACCAGCTCAGAGTCTAATGAGGAAGAAAACACACAAGCAACTGTGTACAAACAAGATATAGATAAGGATGAATTGGAAACAATGTCAGAGGAAAGGCCCTAGCATGAGGATATTTTTCTTGTAAAAGATGTGATTTTAGCTGAGACTTGAAAGAAACCAGAAATGGAGATGAGGAGGGAGAATACCCCAGGAATGGCCCTGGGAGGAGAGGGGAGACATAGCAACTCAAAATGCATGGATTCAAGAGATGGAGTGTGTTGTTTTAGAAAAAAAGTCCAGTCTCAATAGATCAACTAGTACATGAGGGAGGATGAAATGTATAAGAAAACTAGAAAGGTAGAAAGGGGCCAGATGATGAAGAGCTTTGAATGCCAAACAGAAGAGTCTGTATTTGATCTTTGAGGTAATAGGGAGCCACTAAGAAGGGAGGTGATATGATCTGACTTACACTTTAGAAAGACACATTTGACCAATGTGATAGCTGAGTGGAGGACGAGGTAGGGAGACCAGTCATCAAGCTATTGCAATAGTCCAGGCACGAAGAATTGAGGGCCTGAACAAAGGGTGGTGGCAGTGTAAGAGTAAGTGTAAGAGTAACATCTTTAACAAAAAGATGTTGTGAAGGTAGAATCCAAAGGATCTGACAACATACTGGATATGGCGGGGAGTAGGGTCAGGCAGGTAATGAAAAAGAATAAAGACTCTAGAATGACACTTAGGTTTCAAGTTTGGGTGACTGAGAGAATGATAGTGGCCTCCACAAAAATAGCAAAGTTAGGAAAAGGGAAGGGTTTGGGGAGAAAGATACTGAGTTCAGTTTTGGACATATTAAGGTTGAGGTATTCATGGGATACTTAGTTTGAGATGTCCCATAGGTTGGAGGTTCAAGTCCGGAGGTTAGGACAGAGATTAGGACTAGATAAATAAATCGTCAGATGAAACATTCCCAATTCCTTCAATTGATTCTTATTTGTCTTAGACTCCATCCAGATCGTTCACTATATCAATCAGCCTTCTCTAGTTGACAAATTAATGTTAGTTTTAATCTTTGTTGCCCATGATTAAGTGCAATAGTAGAGATGAGGGTTGACTAAGGCAGAGCACAGTGGGACATTATTTGGTCCCTTTCTTGTTAAACACTGTGTTTCAAATGCACAAAAGAATGGATTTACAGGAGAAGGTTGAGAAAGATAAGACAATATGAAAATTGCCTTTGTGTCTCGCTGGTCCTCAGCAGAAAGTCTCTGTTTTAATCAGGATACTTTGAAAGCAGCAACTGTATTATTTTTATCTTCATATCACTAGCATCTACCACAGTGCTTGGCATATATTAGGAGATGAATAAATACTTTTCAGAGTCTTATTTATACATATACATACATACACATGTGTTACATTAGTAATTTAATAAATATGATATATATTCATATGAATATATACCGGTATATGTATGTAATATATATCATGACATGACAGATAAAAATATATGATACAGAATGTATCATATAGAGCAGGGGTGGAGAACCTGTGGCCTTCAGGCTACATGTGGCCTTTTAGGTCCTTGGATGCAGTCTTTTGACTGAGTCCAAGTTTTACAGAACAAATCCTTTTATTAAGGGGATTTTATTAAGGGAATTAAAGAGCCACACTTGAAGACCTAGAGGGCCTCTAGGCTGCGAGCTCCCTACCTATGATATAGAATACAGAATGTATATATTTAATCTAATATGCAATATATATATGTGTGTGTGTGTGTGTTTGCTGTACATATTGTATATAATGTGCTAATAATTGTATTAGCAATTCATAAACACTTGAATAAGTGAGCAATGGAAGATGGACTCTAAGTTCACTAGTGTTTTCATGAGAAGGTACATGAAATGTAAGGAAAATATCAATAGGTAAAGTTTCTGAGGCACTGAGGCATTGAGTAAACTTTCCTGAGTTAACTTAGGTTATCATTTTTTACAATATACTCCTCTGGAGAAGATTCAGACATTCCCAAGTACACAAAGAAGCTTAAGTGATGTAAACAGAGATGCTTTTTATGGGGCATCACAGACAATTAAGACCATAACACCTAATCTTATAGAAGGAACGTTAGTTTCCTGATCATTTGAACCTCCATTTCTCGGTGTATTTCCATTCCATAAGTCTCTGTGCTTAATAACTTCAAACTGATAGAGTGGGAAAATTCAGTGTTCAATCGCCCTCAAATTTTCTAATTTCTTACCTGTGGTGAAGTGACCTTGGAGCTATACAACACATTTGCCTTTAAAACACATGGTGTAGAAAAAAAGTATTGGTTCTAACTCTTTAACAGGATTGGAATGTGCCCTGTGACATGTTATCTACTGTTTTGTTTATCTTGTTTATCTTCATTTCAGCAATTAGGTCCTCTGATTTCAGGACCTCTTATTTCATCACCATAGAGCTCCAATGTGGGACCTTTCCAACAACATAATTCTTGACCCATTTAAGACTTAAATAGCTAATAGGGTCTTAGATGTGGAGCTGGAAGGAAACTTTAGAGGCCTTCATTTCCATTCACAGATGAAGAAACTGAAGCCTAGGGAGGAGAAGTGACTTGGATCTCTGATGTCCATAGGCAGTAAGTGACAAAGCTAGATCTAGGCAGGTCATCTGAATCCAAATTAATTGTTCTTCCCACTGCACTTCCTTATTATTACATAGCTCCTGTCAGAGGCGGAATTTGACCCTGGTATTCCTGACTCGAAAATTATGGATACTGCTTCCATCAATGTTAATAAGCCTTCATAGAAAAGATCAAAGTGTGTTTGATGAAATGGCAATTTAATGAAACTAGATCATCTCAAAAACGTCAAAGATCATTAAAGGAAGGGAATCTTATTGGCAGATGCCATTTCTATAAGCACATTTTCTTTACCAACCTGCAACATAAGCCAAAACACCACATCCTCAGAAGTGCTGACCTGGGAATGGGGAAGACCTCAGTTCAAATCCTGCCTCATTTAACTTCTCTCGATTTCAATTTCCTCATCCATGAAATGTAATAATAATCATACTAACCTTATCATATTTTTGTGAAGATCATTTGAGATAGCATATGTGAAACACTTTATAAATCTTAAGGTGTTATTAATTTCATCATCATTATTTTTAGTCCACTCCTTTCATTTTAATGAGAAAATTGATGCCCAGAGAAAGTGCCCAAGGTTATACATTTAATAAATAACAGGTAGGATTTGATAAATTATCAGTATCAAAGAAAAGTTATCAATAGTAGAAATTTGATGCTTTAGTAAAAATCCATTGGGAAATATACATGTAGCCTTCATGGGGGATGGAGAGAGAGGGAAAAGATATACACACACACATATATACATACACACATATATACACACACATATATATACATACACACATATATACATAAACACACATATATGTATACACACACACACACATATAAAGTACACAGGAGAGAACAAAAGAAAACCTATAAGGAAGCAAAGAAAAGCTGGACAGCTTTGAAAAACTGTGTAGTATTTTTAAAATAGAATTTCTTGAAGTGGAAATTTATTACTTTATATTAAATCATCTCTTAGGTTCTGGTGTCTACATGGCAATGTTTTTATTTTTCTTTTATTTTGTACTTAAGTTTAAATAAATTTTTAAAAAAGAAATAAAAAACACTAAAAAAAATCCATCAGAGAATCTATTTTATAATTTATAGTGCCTAACTATAACGCTGACAGTTTTTGACAAAGCACTTACATCCATTTTCTCCTTATAGCCTCCAAAAATTCTGTAAGATAGATGCTAGAGAAAAATTTATTCCCATTTTCTACACTAAGAAACCTCAGAAAATTTTATCCCCATTCTATGAACTAAGAAACTACACTCAGAAAAACTGAGGGGCTTGCCTCTAGTCATCTGGTGAGTTAGTGTTGCAGGCAGCATGCCAACCCAAGTTTTCCTGATTCGAAATCCACCTGTCTATTCCCTTTGCCAAGCTGCCCAGTGGTCTTCTAACCTACTTCTAACCAAAGCTTACTATTTCTATCTACTTGGACTGCACATCGCATCTGAGTGTCATACTTAGTTAAATGGTCATTGGAACATTTTGGAGTAGAACAATACATGCTTGGAAAAGAAATGTGCAGAAGTGGGCTGAAAGCCAACTTTGGGGGGGCAGCAGAAGTGAGTTTAAGGCTTGTCTTTGATACATATAGGCTGGGTGACCCTGGAAAAATCTTTTCGCCTTGCAGTACTATAACAGGCAGCACTTTGCCTGAGGATCTTTATATAGTCTCTGCCTAGAGGCAGACTTTCTCTTAGAGTTAAACCAATAAGTGACAGCAGCTTCACAGGTTAGCATCATGCAAGGGCAGAGAGCTAAGTCAAACACCAAGAGCCAAGTAGAACATCATAAAGTCCACAACCCCAACTCCAAACTAGCTATAAAGGCTTATAGTTAACTTGTGTTGACCAAGCTAGCATGGATTGTGGATAGAGTAGGAAAGATTTGGATTGGAAAACTATCATATATTGGAATACGTGCTCGGTGACCATGAGCGAGTCACTTTAACCTCTGATCTTCACTGTCCTACTTTTCAAAAGGAAGGTAACGGTACCTAAAGAAACTATCTCCCAGAGGTATTATGAGGATCTATTAATCAAGCAAAATGAATTGATTAAATGATACTAATAGTCAGATACAGTGTAAGTAGGTGTCACAGTGGATAGAGCATTGAGTCCAGAATCAGGAAGACCTGAGTTCAAATCTGAACTCACACTCTTATAGTCATGTGACATACTCTTATAGTTGTGTGTTAACACTCTTTGCCTCAGTTTCTTCATCTGTAAAACGAGCTGGAGAAGGGAATGGCAAATAACTTCAGTATCCTTACTACAAAACCCAAAATGGGGTTGGACAGTACTGAAAAACCTGAACAAGAGCCAGGCATGGGGCTACACATTGGAAATATAAAGACAAAGGTCAGTTTTAGCTTTCAAGAAGTTTACATTCAATGGGGGAAGATAGAATGTGATATAGAAATACATACAAAATAGGTACAAGATGATTAGTGGAAGAGGATACTACCAATGTGGGGTAGGGGGAGAGAATGGGGAGAAAAGGCCTCATGTAGGAAATGGTACTTTAGGTGAGTCTTAAAGGGACCCAGGGATTCTAATCAGTAAGTTTGTTTAAGTACAAAGGGGGAAATGAGGAAGGATTCCCTCTCAATATTTCATATGATGTATGCATATCACAAATGAGCTAATGTGTCTAAAGTGTCTTGTAAACCTTTAATTATTATATAAATTCAGTGATTATAATTATTACAAGATTAACAAGACTGCATGTCACATCCTTTTGGTGCCTCTTGAGCCCTGATTGGTTACAATCTTCATGCATTTAATTTCCAAAACCCTAAAAGAAAAAAATGTGAAGGTCCCTTCCTATGCCAACCCCCCAGTCTACTGCAACCAAAAATCCTTTTGCCTTAAATGCTGGGGGTCCCCTCTGCTTGGGAATTCAAGAGTCTCAAGTTTAGGTCAAGTTCCATATCCAAATGTATGCCTTTATGTCAAGCTGGGCTGCCAATTAGCTATCTTTGTCTAAACATGGACATTTATCACCACTGCAACTAGAAATTTTTCCACCTTGAGCAAGCACAAAATGCACCCTTAAATGAGCAGGTTGGGATAAAGAAGGAGATCGAATCAGTAGGCCCCCTGGTAGTACTGTTTGAACTAATTATTGCTGCCAAGTAGGTGCTAAAAGACTGCATGTGGGTCAGCCTCCTCTAAATTCAACACTGTGGTATGATGTCCTGTTCACCTGACCCTTGTTACACCTTAGGTAATCCTTTGCTAAGGTTCAGAGCAAGAGAGTGGGACACCACAAATTAGCCTGAAGTTCAAGTTACTTACAGAATTCAGTGTATTCCTAAACTTTTTTGCTTCAAGTCTAAACACATTTTCATCGGAAAGGGCCCTCGGAGCTTTGCTCTCATTATGAGAGGTACCATAAATTCATGTCTCCACTTTACATTCTCCCATGCCAAGATTTCAGGATACTCTTGCCATGAGTTCGGTCATACAGCTTTACTTTGATTGTGACTTTTATGTCTGGTACAAATATATTCCCTTTGTGTATATTCATTTAAGCTGAAGTACAAAAACATATGACTCTTCACTCTCTCTTTTTTTTTCTTTTTCTTTAGGAGAAGCAGCTGTGAAATCATAATTATGTTCACTTCTCACTGGCAACTGGAGAAGCTCTTTTATTATTTTTTATTTTTATTCAGAACCCTCCAAGAATAAATAAAGTCCATTCTAACCTGAAGGGATTCTTCTGCCACTCCATCTAGGCTTTCACAACGTTCTAATCCCTAAAGTATTAACTCACAACTAGTTCTGTGTATGTGTGTGTGTGTGTGTGTGTGTGTGTGTGTGTGTGTGTGTGTGTGTGTGAGAGAGAGAGAGAGAGAGAGAGAGAGAGAGAGAGAGGAGAGACAGAGACAGAGAAAGAAGAAGGAGGAGGAGGAGGAGGAAGAGAGAAAACAGAAAGGAAAAGAGAAAAGAAACAAAGAAAGAGAAAAAGGAAATAAAAGAGAGAAAGAAAAATGGAAGGAAGGAAGCAAAGAAGGAAGGAAAAAAGGAAAGTAGAGAAGGAGGCAAGGAAGAATAAAAAAGAAATGTACTTATAAATTTAAGTGATTAAAAGATTGTGTGAGCATGGATCTAGAAAAACAAAACAGCAGCATAATGTTTAAGGTACAACCTAAAAAATTTACTAGCCTTTAATAACTCGTAATTATAATTGTTGGCTAATTGGTGTCATAGATTACTCAGGATCGAATAGTAATCCTTGTTAAATGATGTGATTTTAAATCTTGTCTTTAATTGCCACATCATTTGGTGGGCCAAGAGCCCTTTCTTTTCACACAGAAGGTCTTGTGTAATGAATTGTACTCTTCTAAATTTAGAACCTCTAACAGACAATGCAGAAGAATGATTCATAGGAGGAGCTGCTGATCTTGGAGAGAAAAGTTATGGGTAGTTTTGCTTATAAATAAGCCAACTTCTCTTGGTTCCAATTTGGCTGTGAGCCAAAAATATTAATGAACCTTATTCTGCTCTATACAGACCTTCAAAAAGGTCAGAATGGGGGTACATTATTTATGTTTTATGGGAAGATGTATTTAATGTTTGTTTGTAAATCCATTTGGATAATAACATTGATTTTAACGGGCTGATAGATGTATTTGTCTTTTAATGTCCATTATAATAACGATCGCCTAGAGCCTATGAAATATTCAACATTTACTTGTTGATTAGTCTGTTTTTATTTATTGTTGGAAGTCTGGCTTAAGCAAAGATTTGAAAGAAACTAACTTTTCTACCAAATGGACCTCCTTATTTCTTCAAGCATCATAGGACCACAACTTTAGAATTGGAATGGACCTTAGAGACCATCTACACCAAACTCCTTGGTTTACAAATTAGGAAACAGATGCCCATAGTCAAAAGGCAGGTAGGTAACAAATGATGAAGTCAAGCCCTCTAATTGAAAAGTTAGTATTCTAAATTTAACCAAGATGAATTTGAATAGGTCACAGATCAGATTTTGGCTTCCCGAAGAACAATTCAATTGACTTAAATAAGCATTTAAGTGCCTACTGTGTGCTTAGCAGCATGGCATGGATGATGAATGCTTCTGTCACAAAGACCTGGGTTCATGTTATGCTTTGTAAATGTAGAGGCTTTTAAACACGAACTATTTCTTAGATTCTGAGGGCCTCAGAAAACTTATTACAGGATTATAAGTAACAAATGAGTTGCCAATCGACATCACTGGAAAAGGGTTCATACTAGGAGTCTCCCACATAGTTGACATCAAAAATCCATACACACTTCTCCACTCCCATCATTGTGCACGGCATATTAAGGCAGCTAGGTGGTACAGTGAATTGAGTCCTAAACCTGGAGTCAGGAAGACTTGAGTTCAAGTCTGAACTCATAGACTTACTACTTTTGTGACTTACACAATTTGTGTAAAAATAAAAAGCAAACAGACAAACAAAAACAAAACAAAACTATTCAGCTTTGGTTTACTTGCCTATAAAATGGGGGTTATAATAGCACCTACTTCCCAAAGTTTTGGTGAGATAATCTTTTTAAAGGTCATTTCCTTAATTACTATTAAGCTCTAAGGATACAAAGATAATGAAACAAATAATCTTTCCTTGACCTAATGGATGGTGAAAGGGGAGCGTTCTTATATTTCAGGCCCTGTTCTAAGCATTTTATATGGAGCATATTGTCTGCTGAGAAATACAGTATACAAATGCATGAATTCCAAAATATAGCATCACATAGTGATGTTCAATACATAGTAGGCACTTTAAATGTTTTTATTCTTTCATTTATAAATTAAAGATAAAATGGATAAAGAGGGAAAACATTAATTGTGAAAAGAATCAGCCCAAGTCTCATGTAGGAAGTAACATCTGAATAATAAAGATTTGGTGGTTAATAACCACCATCACTGGGGACCCTACTAATTTCTGAGAGAAGGAAGCAATTTATTTGAATTCCATTGATTAAAAAGTTGAACTGTCTCCTTTCTAGCAGATAAATAGCCTACAAAGAGTCAAAGTCCACATTCGATATCAGTACTTTGTAAACTCAGACCTCACCCCAAATCAGCACTATATGGACAATAATGCTAAAAATCAACTATCCTGAAAAACTTTGGAATTTATCTCCCAAGATAAGGATTCTCATCAGAAACAAAAGAAATTGAGTGTATGGGTCCTGTAAAGGGGGTGAAGGTTCTTTGTAACTGCCTTTCCAAAAGAATTTCTCCTCGGGATTCCATTACTATTAGAAAGAATTGCACACATAGAGCTTAAACTTATGAAATGTATATTCAATGAATGATACCTTTTATGGGATATTTACTATTTGGAAAAAAACAACCAAAGGTTATTCTCTTACATTATTTAATAATTAAATAGGCCTTTGTAAGCACTGTCAAAACTAGAAGGATTGAAGCCCTGAAACATTTAGCTTTGACAATAACCAAATAACACTAGCTTTAAGGAAAATCCAAACTGTTATCTAAAGAAAGAGGCATTCTGTGTCCATGTGTGCACAATGAAAGGCCCTAGGCCCTGGTGAGGATGACTTCCAAACTGTTTTAATAATGGATATACATAGCAGCCTATGTCACTAGGAGGCAATGACAGGTATCAGTTATGAATAGGGTCCAATGAAATGGATTACTGAGAAATGCTTCAGATTGGTTGGGCCTGAATGGGTGGACGTAATTAGTGGCAACACATGAGCAGAAGAAACATGGTTCCAAGAACTGAGGAAGCAGCACATGGTCTGCATATCAATAATGCTCTCCAGCTGGAAACAAGCAGCCAGAGATGCAACTAAGAATTTTTGTGCCTGGGTCAATAACAGGGTGCAACTATAGGAAAGAGAGCTTAGCTAAGATATGAGTCAGGAAAATGACAGATTCCCTGGGAACCTGATAGGGTGCTATATTGCTAAAGGACTGGGAGAAAGGGGTTGGGCCACTGAGAAGAGGAAGCATATCAAAGGAGGAGATTACCATCCATGAAAACAGAGCTTTATGGGGAGGACCTTATCTGTGGTACAGTCTTTAGAAATAGAAAGCAGGCTCCAGAATCATGGTGTCAGTGGTGCTTTCTAAATGTCATCACCCAGGGGCAAAGCATTAGTTATCCCATCTTAGTTTTGGCTATGGGAACGTCACAGGGTAATTAGCAGGTAGTATTCAACACAAAATAGGAAGGTACATTCTTCTCTTCATTTGTTGTTGAATTGAATTGAAGAGATATCTATTAAGCTTCTACTGTATATAATTAGAATAATTTGAGATGGGGGAATTATGTAGGATGTGGTATATTACCTGAAGCTAGAAGAAAGGTAAGGATGCTATGAGTCAGAAGGGAGGAAAGGATGCATTTCAGCCATGAGGGATTGAGTATTGCTCAGTGCCAAGTAGCTAATATGGACTTGATGGGACTAATATGTCAAATAGCCAAAATGGGTCTCAAACCCAAATTTTTTCTGACATCCAGACCTGACAGGCAAGATCTAAACCTAGATCAACCTAAGTCCAAATCAAGTGCCCAATCTACTACAATATACTGCTTCCATGACCTGGTTATTAAAAACCCATAGAGATCTGAAGAAAGGAGGACTGGGTAATAAGCTGTGCTGAGACATGTAATCTTGTGCTTAATATCGAGGTCTCTCTGTATGGTTAGAATATGAGGCCTAAAGGAGAGCAATATAAAATCAACATGGAAAGGTAGACCAGAACTAGATTTGTAGTAGTTTTAAATGCCCAAGAAAAGGGTTTGTGTTCTACCTTTGAGGAAATGATAAGCCATTGAAGCTTCTTGAGTAGAAAAGTATCCTGATCTGAACTTGAGAAATAATAATTTGTTGCAGAGTGCATTAGAGAGGGCAAAGAGAAGAAACAGAGATCCTGATTGGGAGATTTTCCAAAGTTCAAGGAAATGATGCTGAGGGCCTGGAATAGCTGGTATATGAGAACTAAACACATACTTATGGACTAGCAGGTTGTAACATTAGTAGAGACCAATGGGGCAGCTTTTGTGAAGGTTCTCTCAACATCGCGTCACAATGGGTTGGGCATAGGATAAGCTTCTGGGGGTAGGATTGAAGGAGAGGTAAGAATGGAGGATGACTGCCTTTCTTTGTTTTTGTTCCTTTTAATCCAGCAAGTATTAATTAAACACTTGCTCCCCTAAGTTCGCAAAGGCAATTTTCATTTACCTTCAGGAAAATACAGTCTCTTTGCTGGATCAAAGCTTCCCAAGGAAATCATGGCCCATTTTTAATTCCAGGATAGTAATAGCTAGCATTTATATAGGATTTTAGAGAGGAAAAATCTGAGAATAAAAGAGTGCAGGTGGTTTTCTGGGGTAAGGTTGTCAGTGAGTCAGTCAATAAGCCTTTTATTAAGAGCTTACTTTGTGGTAGACACTGTACTAAAAAAAAATGGGATATTTAAAATAAAAGTAGGCAAAAGACATTCCCTATTCCCAAGGAGCTTATAGTCTAATGGAAGAGACAGATGAGCTGCAACTATATGCAAAAAGAGATATATGCAGAACAAATTGAGGTTAATGTAAGAGCAGAGGCTGTAAGATTAAGGAGCACTTGGAAAGATTTCTCATAGAAGGTGGGACTCTAACTGACACTCAAAGAAAGCCAGAAGGTGCAGATGAGGAGAAAGCTCCAGATATAGCAATGGCTAGTGAAAATGTCCAGTGTGGGGAGATAAGATGTGGAGTATATGAAACAGCAAGGAAACCAGTGTTACTTGATAGCAGAAAACATATGGGATGCAGAGGTATAAGAAGAATGGAAGGGAGAGGTGGTGTGAAAATTTTGAATGCCAAATAGAGGATTTTACATTTGATTCTGAAGGCAATGGCAAGTCACTGCAGTTAATTGAATGGTGAGGAGGGATGGACACAAGGTCAGATTTGAACATTAAGAAAAATAATGAGTGGAGGGGATAAATGGTGTGGAGAGACACATGATTAGGAGGTATGTGAGGTATACTTGGAACTCAGATTTTCCTAACTTAAGGTCTAGCACTCACAAAAGCTGATGACAGCAAGTTAGGGGTGCAATGTTGTCTGAAGAATGAAAGATTGATATTAGGCAGAAAGCAATAGAGGCCCATGGTGGCAGTGAGCCGGTTTCAACCTATAGGCAAGGAGGAATTCAGAATACCAAAAGTAAAAGAAGTCATTAAGAGGCTGAATTATAGGAGGAGATAGATAATGGTCACAGAGCAAGGGTCAGGAAGGACAGATGAACATTCAGAGGGTTCCACTGGAATCAACCTATTGTCAAAAGAACTTGAGGAAGGTCTCCAGTATATCAGACTCTTGTGGTGAATTATGAAAGGACCTGAATCACATGCCTCATAAGATGGGGAAACATATGGGCTATGATCTGGTTTAAGGCAGCTATGGGCACAGAGGAGAGAATGCTAGGTGTGGAGGCAGGAAGATTCATCTCTCTGAGTTCAAATCTGACCTCAGACACTTACTAGCTATGTGACCCTACACAAATCACTTATCCTTGTTTGCCTCAGTTTCCTCATCTGTAAAATGAGCTGGAGAAAGAAATGGCAAAACACTCCGGTATCTTTGCCTATAAAACACCAAATAGGATCACAAAGAGTTGGACATGACTTTAAAATGACTGAACAATCAATCCCAAAATTGAGTTTTGATAATAATAACTGTGAATGGTTTGTAGGAAGGTAAGATTGACTTTCCTAATACTAAACTCAAAAGACACATGTGATCATCACCATCTCCTAAAATTAAAGGATCCAAATAATTTGATATCGTTTGTCTAACCAGAGAATGAAGAATAGACTTAATTCAATTCAATGAAATACCACTAAACAAACATTATATTAAGCTCTTTTTATGTTCTAGGCACTGTGCTGAGTACTTAGAATATAGCCAAAAAGGAAATTGTGCTTCCCTCCAGGAGCAACATTCTCCTGAGGTGGGAGGGGGTGGGAGCAGATAAAATCTAAACATAAATGACTAAATACAAATTTATGCAAAGTGGTTTCCAAATGAAGAGAGCATGAACAAAAGGTGTGTGTTGGGGCAAGGAGTGTATCAGAACAGGCAAATGATCTAGTGAGTGACAGCAGAGCTTTGCCTTTAATGAAGGCAGGGGTTTGAATATCTAAAGAGTATAGACACTTTTCAGACCTAGGGACAACTAATGCAGGGAGACTGAAGTGGTAATATCTTTTAAGTGGGGTGACGTAAAGTATGCTAGATCCAGAGTCAGATGCCCTGGGTCCAAACCCTAAATGGACCTTTATTATATGATAGTGTGTAAGTCACTTAACCTCTGTAGGATCCCAGTTTCCTCCCTTATAAAATGAGGGATAGCTAGGTGACACAATGGATAGAGTGCCTGACCTTGAGTCAGAAAACCTCAAATTCTTGAGTTCAAATCTGGACTCTGACACTTACTAGCTAGGTGACCCTGGCCAAGTCATTTGATGTTTGTTGTTCTCAATCTATAAAATGAGCTGGAGAAGAAAATGGCAAACTACTTCACTATCTTTGCCAAGAAAACCCCAAAAGGGGTAATGAAGTTTCAAGATACAACTGAAAAAATGATTGTATGAAAGACAGGGGGATATTCATTTGAAAGATGGCTCTAAGTCAACAATAATAAGAGAAATGCAAATCACAACTCTGAAGTTTTACCTCATAAACTGTTGTTTGTTTGTTTGGGGTTTTTTGGCAAAGAAGACAAAGATGGAAAAAAAATAATGGTGGAGAGTCTAACAAGCTATTTCTAACACACTAATAGACTGTTGGCAGACTCAAGAATTAGTGCAATTATTCCAGAAAACAGTTTGGAATTATTGTTATACGTTGACTAAAATGTCTATAAATTTTGACCCAGAGATACCACTAGCAGACATATATCCAAAGGAAATCAAAAACAGACAGAAAAGTCCTATACAACAAAACGATTTTAGCAATAGTATATATATATATATATATGTATATATATGTATGTATGTATGTATGTATGTATGTATGTATGTATGTATGTATATTTGTTAGGATTTGTTTTGTTTTGTTTTTTATCAAAGACCTGAAAACCAAGTAGATGACTACTGAATGGAGAATAGATGTAATATTGACTGTAACATTGTGCTGCAAGAAATGTTAAATGTTATGAATACAGAGAATCATGAGAAGCCTTATATGAATTAATGCAGAGTGAAGTAGAATCAGGAAAACAAAAACACAGCAATTACATCAACGTAAATGAAGGAAATGATTTTTGCTAAACATGATGATCATATTCGATCATGGAGAAGACATAAGAAAATATACACCCCTTACTTCTTTACAGAATTGGGAGATTATGGGTTTAAACACTGCCTATACACAATTGATATATTGGTTAGTTTTGTTGAACTGTATTTTTTTTCCTTCTTTAAATTTTATTCTTTGCTACAAAGGATGCATCTCAGAAAAGGTTAGTAAGGAATAGTATATTTGTAACTGAAGGATATAAAGTTAATACTGAGTGTGAAGTAAAACTAAATATTATTACTTTTTTATGAAAAGTGGATCAGGTGACTTCTAAGATTCTTTTCAAATCTCATTCCATTTTCCTGGATAAGGATTCCATGATAAAGAATAAGTGTAGTAGGAAGAGTTAGCAGGCCATTTTGGTACAGAATGAATGAAAGGTAATAACACAGAACATAATTACAAAGGTAGATAAGAGTCACAGAGTGCGGAGGGTACTAAATGCCAAAGTGAAGATTTTTAATTGTTTGCTAAAAGCAAAGGTTTGTTGTGAAAGATTATCTAGTGAACAAGTGACAGAGGAATATCAGTTTAGCCTCTCAGGATAAGATGGATTTGAGGAAGTAGAGACTTGAATTAGGAAGCCTAATTAGGAGGTGATTCCAATTTTTAGGCAGGAGATAATGGGGGACTGAAGGCTGCATGAGTAGAGATGATAGTCATTAAAGAGATGTTGTGGTTTAAGAATATCCAATGGTTATTTAATTGGATATGGGTCTTAAGAGACAGGGGAGCATCATGGACAATTCTGAGTTTGTAAACTTGAATGATAGAAAGGGTAGCTGTTTCCTCAATATAAATTTGGAGGCTTAGATAAAGGATGGATTAGGAGATGGGGTGATGTGTTCCATTTGGGAAATACTGAGTTTGAAATAAGTTGAACTTCTATGTAGAGGTGACCAAAATGTATTTATTAATACAGGAGTTTGGGAGATATCAAATGATAAAATCAATGTAAGCTGAAGAGATAATCAAAAAAAGCATGCTTAGGACAGAGAGTGGGGCAAGCCAATACTTAGTAGGCAGGAATAAAATGATGATCCAACAAAGATTTAGAAAAAGAAATGCAGAATTGTCAGACAGGAAGGAGAAAAAGCAAGAGAGGGAACTGTGCTATGGCAGCCAAAGGAGCTAGGAGGAGGGGATAAGCCACAGAGTCAAAGACTGAAAAAAAAAATGGAGGAAGTCTGAGAAAAGGTCATTAGATATAGAAGTGAAGAAGTTCGGTACCTTGGACAGAGTGGTATTATGCTAATGGAGGGATCAGAAGTCTGACAGCAAGTTGTCCAGACAAAAGCAGAAGATAAGGAAGTGGAGAAAATGAACAGAGACAAGGAGCCTGTCTATTGGTTTGGTCACCAAATTACATTACAGAATTATATATTTAGAGGAAAAAGGAAACTGGGAGGTCAACTAGTCCAACTCTCTCATTTTAAAGGTAATTAAGGTTTAGAAAATGTAAGTGATTTGCCCAAGGTCAAACAGGTAATAAAAAGGGTAAGCCACAATTCAAACCTAAGTCCTTCTGGCTTCAAATCCAACATGATTTCTCCTCCACTGCAGCTAATTTGGGTGCTTTTACTGAGAATGGAATGGGTGGGAGTTTACCTGTAGTCTTTAAAACATCATGAGAGAAACATTTAATTAAATGCATAAAGATAAAAAAGAGGGTTTCTTTTTAAGTAACTTGATGCCATTATAAGTATGTTTATCTTTTTACAATAAAGTCTGTATCGGGAAAAATACTGGAGGAATAATCTTCCTCCAGACTTTGGTATTCTTGACTAATCAAAAAATCCTTTAAATAAAATATAATACTGAGGTTGTGTTCTGCATGCCAAAACTGTGACGGTACTGAGTCCTAAGAGCCAATAAGTAGACTCCAAATAATTAAGTCTGAACAAAATTTCATTAGCCATCCTCTTCTCCAGAAGGTAAATGCATATTGTAAGAGGGGTCAAGAATACCCAGACAACAAACATTGTATCCTTTACAAAATTCATGGCAAAATAAAACCAGAAGGATCTCAAATATGCCTCACACATAAATCCTGTATTTCTGTGTGTAGTTGGGCTTGATAGAGATGAAAGAAACCGAATTCTACTGGTCACAACTGAATAAAACCACCATCTGGAATGCAGAGAGCTTCATGGCCAGTTTATAAGAAGTAATGGAAATTTATGAGGGCTGCACGGGCTCTGTCTATACCTATTAGAATTGTCTTCCTAGTTTTCTACTAATATAATCCAACAAGTGCTAGACATTGTGCTAGGTGCTAAAGATGCAAAGACAAAATCAACAGTTCCTGGTATCAAAAAATTTACAATTTTTCGGTGCGGAGACAAGATGGCGGGGTAGAAACAGCATCTCCAATGTGCTCTGCCCCACACAAATTTCAAACAATGTGAAAGGGAGCTCCGAACAACTTCTGGAGCCACAGCACCCACAGAACGACACAGAGAAGCTAACCTCCTGCTGAGGACAGCCCAGCAGCCCTGCAGGGAGTGGCCAGCGCAGCGCTCTGAGAGCAGGCAGCACAGCGCACTGGGAACTGACAGCACAGACCACAGAGCAGAGCCCAGGTCCGAGGTTTTAGCCCCAGGGCGGCCGGGCCTTCAGCCAGCTGGAGGAACCCCAGAACACCAGCAATTGTGGCGACTCCAGAATTATCAGCACAGATATGCCTAGGACAAAGTGAGAGGTTAGTGCCCTATGGACTTTGGGACCAGTATTTGGGGAACACATGCCTTCCTCCCCTGGGGGCAAAAAGCTGCTGAAGAAACAGCTGCACAGAAGCCATTTTGCAGTGTCAGTAGTGGCTCTAGCTCCCGGTCTGCGAACTGTAGGAAGATCCAGCAATCAGTCTGGGGGTTAATCGCTTTTGCTTTAAACTGCCTGGATCTGGATTGTGGTCTGGGGGGGAAGTTTGGGGTGGTTATCCAACTTGCTAGAGTGGGTGGAGGCTTTACAGAGGCCACCCAACTGGCGGAAGTTGTGAAGACCCCACGTTTGGGCGGAAGCTCCCCTGTCTGGTGGCAGAGTCCTACTGTGGCAACAAGGCCCAAAATCAAGTAATTAAGTGGCAATATGCCTAGTCAAACGAAACAAAATAAACAGAAAAGTTCAACATTGGACTCCTATTTTAGGGGCAAAGAGGCTCAAAGCATGGAGGAGGACTGTGAGGTCAGAACTCCTGCACCAAAAGCCCCAAATGAAAATACAAGCTGGCTACAGGCCATAGAGGACGTTAAGAAGCAGATAAGAGAAGTGGGGGAAAGGAAGAGAAATGAAAAAGATGCAAGAAAAGTATGAAATGACAGTCAACAGCCTGACTGAGGAAAATAACACCTTGAAAAATAGACTAACTCAAATGGCAAAAGAGGCTCAGAAAGGCAATGAGGAGAAGAATGCCTTAAAAAGTCGAATTTGCCAGATGGAAAAAGAATCTCAAAAGCTCACTGAGGAGATTCATTCCTTCAGAGTTAGACTGGAGCAAATGGAAGCTAGTGACTTTATGAGAAATCAAGATGCTGTTAAACAGATCCAAACAAATGAAAGGAAGGCAATGTGAAATATCTCATGGGAAAAACCACTGACCTGGAAAATAGATCCAGGAGAGACAATTTAAAAATTATTGGACTACCTGAAAGCCATGATCAAAGAAAGAACCTAGAAATCATCCTTCAAGAAATTCTCAAGGAAAATTGCCCTGATGTTTTAGACCCAGAGGGCAAAATAGAGGTTGAAAGAATCCACAGATCACCTCCTGAAAAAGATCCCAAAAAGAAAACTCCCAGGAATATTATAGCCAGGTTCCAGAATCCCCAGCTCAAGGAGAAAATACTACAAGCAGCCAGGAAGAAACAATTTCAATATTGTGGAAACACAATCAGAATAGCCCAGGACCTGGCAGCTTCTACACTGAGGGATAGAAGGGCATGGAATATGATATTCCAGAGGGCAAAAGAGCTGGGAATGAACCCAAGGGTCACCTACCCAGCAAAACTGAGTATTTTGTTTCAGGGGAAAATATGGTCATTCAGTGGAATAGAGGACTTTCAAGCATTCTTGAGGAAAAAACCAGAGTTGAATAGAAAATTTGACATTCAGATACAAGAAGAAAGAGATGCTTGAGAAGGCAATCAAAGAAAAGAAATCAAAAGGAACTTATCAAAGTTGGACTATTTACAGTCCTACATGGAAAAACAATAACTGTGTTTGATGAAACCTTTCGCATTATGAAAATAATTGAAGAAGGGTACATGGCATATGTTCATAGGTATACATGGATAGAGGGCACAGGTTGAATTTGATGGGAAGGGATGATTTTTTTTTTTGAGGGCAATTGGGGTTGGGTGACTTGCCCAGGTTCACGTGGCTGGGTTTTTGTTTGTGTGTTGGGTGTCTGGGGCCGGATCCAGGCTTGGGTCCTTCTGGCTCCGGGGCTGGCTCTCTGCTCGCTGTACCACCTAGCCACCCCAAGGAAGGGATGATTCTTTAGGGGTGAAGTTAAGAGGTGTGAGAGGAAAGTGGCAAGAGGAGATGGAGAGAGACAGGGTAGGGCAAACTATCTCATGTAGAAGAGGCAAGGGGTAGTAGTTGCAGGGGAGGGGAAGAACAGGAAGGCAAAAAGGCAAAAGCATATTCTCATTGAACTTGGCTCAAGGAGAGAAACACATACATACTAAATGGAATATCTTACCCTCACTCACTCTCCTGAGTAGGGGAAAGGGGGATGAGAGGGGGGAATGATGGAGGGGAGGGCATTCTGGAGAGAGGGGAGGTTAGAAGTACCCACTGTCAAAGAGGGACAGGATCAAAGTAGGGAATGGACCAGGTGGGAGGTGAGACAGGTGGGAGGGAAATATAAGCAGTCTTTTACAATATATCTACTATGGTAATGCTTTGCATAGATATACATGTACTACACATACTGAATTGCTTATCTTCTCAGAAGGAGTGGGTGACATGGGAAAAAGGGAATGGATCTGATAATCGAAGTTTTAAAATGATCTCTCCTGGACCTATTTTCTAGGTCAGTGGTTTTTCCCATGAGATATTTCACATTGCCTTCTATTCTTTCATTTGTTTGGATCTGTTTAGCAGCATCTTGTTTCTCATAAAGTCACTAGCTTCCATTTGCTCCAGCCTAACTCTGAAGGAATGAATCTCCTCAGTGAGCTTTTGAGCTTCTTTTTCCATCTGCCAAATTCAGCTTTTTAAGGCATTCATCTCCTCTTGCCCTTTTGGGCCTCCTTTGCCATTTGAGTTAGTCTATTTTTTAAGGTGTTGTTTTCCTCAGTCAGGTTATTGACCCTCATTTCATACTTTTCCTGCATCCTTCTCATTTCTCTTCCCAATTTTTCCTCCACTTCTCTCATTTGGTTTTTAAAATCCTTCTTAAGGTCCTCTATGTCCTGTAACCCTCTCATATTTTCATTTGGGGCTTTTGGTGCAGGATTTCTGACCTCACAGTCCTCTTTCTGTTCCATGCTTTGATCCTCTTTGCCCCCAAAATAGGACTCTAATGTTGCATTTTTCTGTTTATTTTGTTTCTTTTGCCTAGGCATGTTGCCACTCAACCACTTGACCTCTGGGCCTGCTGCCACAGTAGTACTCTGCCACCAGACAGGTGAGCCTCCATCCCAAATGCTGGGGTCCTCTCAACCCCCGGAGGCATCAGCTGGGTGGCCCCTGTGAAGCCCCCACACACCCTGGCAAGCTGGACACACACCCCAAGACCTTCACCCCAGACCATAATCCAGACCCAGGGAGGCCAAAGCAAGAGTGACCATCTCCCAGAATGACTGCTGGAAACCCCCACAGTCCACAGGCCAGGAGCTCAAGCCACAACCGAAGCTGCAAAATGGCAGCTGTGCCGCATCTCCCCAGTTGCCTCTTGACCCCAGGGGAAGAAGCCGACAGGTTCCCCAGTGTTGGGACCAACACTGGTCCCAAAGTCCATAGGGCACCATCCTCCCACCCATATTCATGCCGACAACTCTGGAATTGCCAAAGCTCCTGGCACTCTGGGGTCCCTCCAGATGGCTGCTGGCCCGCCCGCCCTCGGGCTAAAACCATGACTCAGGTGGGCCTGGGCTCGGCTCCCAGAGCACTGTGCTGGCTGCTCCCAGAGTGCTATTCTGGCCGCTCCCTGCAGGGCTGCCGGGCTGTCCTCAGGGAGGTTAGCTTCTCTGTGTCATTCTGTGGGTGTGGGAACTCCAGAGGTTGTTCAGATTCCCCTTTTAGATGATTTGGAAGTGTTGTGGACTAGGGCACAGTGGAAGTGCTGTTTCTACTCTGCCATCTTGGCTCTACCCCCCCCCCCAGTCTTTAATTTCTAAAATGGGAATATAAATACCCATACAATTTATGTCATAGGTTTGTTATGAGGATCATGTATTAAAACCTTTCCTAAACCTTAAAAATTGCCTAGGTTTCTCGAAGTAAACTTGAGAGATCTACCAACATGACTGTGCTCATCCAAAAAAAAAAAAAAAAAAAGCTCTTAAGGTAGGGCACCACATCACAAAGGGATAAATGTGTGTGTGTGTGTGTGTGTGAGAGAGAGAGAGAGAGAGAGACAGAGAGAGAGACAGAGAGAGAGACAGAGAGAGAGAGACAGAGAGAGACAGAGAGAGAGACAGAGACAGAGAGACAGAGAGACAGAGAGAGAGAAAGAGACACAGATAGAGACAGAAACACAGAGAGCAACACTTGCATGGATATTTTTACTATATACATGGGTTTATACTCTGTTACTCAAAATATTTTGTTGATCAGAATCTACATTTCAATCAAATAAACAATGAGGAATCATTGAGTTTCTTCCATATGACAAGTAAAGTGTCAGATGCTAGGGATACAAAGACAGAAGTGGAAAAAGCCTTGCCCTAAATTCTGCAAAAGTATTAGTGATGAGACAGCACTGCAGTACATCTACTTGTGTTGGTGTCTTCCTAAAACAAATTTCATGGTTTGTCTTGTTACTTCTGCTCAATTTTTTTTGTTTATATTTTCCTCCCAGTTGGAAATGTTTTCCACTTGTTATTTCTATTATTATTATTATTATTTTGGTTTCTGATTCTTCCTCCTGTTAGAGTCTTCCCTCAGAGACAGTATTCTCTTCCACCTATTTCAAATGTATCTTGTACATGCCCATCTATATACATGTTGTCTTCTCCATCGGAATGTAAGTTCCTTGAAGGCAGGGATATTTATTTGCTTTTCCTTTGTATCCCCAGAACATAGCACAGTGCCTGGTTCTTAGTGAGTACTCAAACAGTGCTTGATGATTGATTAATTGACTGATTTCACTGGAAGTTGATAGAAAAGTTAGGGATCTCTCCCCATGTTTCTTAGGGACATGCCGGTTGCAATTATATATTTTACGAGGCTCTGCAGCTTTGTATACCTTGATAAGGAAATCGTCTCCTGAAACATATTTTCATTAATTGCCATATTGATCAATTTATTCAGTCAACATTTTATGAAGCACCTACTATGTGCACCACTAAATTCATTTTTTTTTCAGACTGCATCCTTCTCAAATTCTCTACCACTTTTATTCTACAGGTGAAGACTCTATCTATATTCAGTTTTTCTTGATGGACCATCATACTTATGAGCATTCAGCTTCACAATTTCATTGTCATCCCGATTTTTTTTCCTTTTCAATTGCTCCCATATCCAATCAGTATAAAATTATATTGATTTTACTCCCCCAACACTTCTCACCACTTTTTCCTTGACTCCATTTATATTACAACCATTCTGACTCATTTTTCATTACCTGTTTTCCCAAACTATTGCAAAAACCTGAGAACTGCACCCTTGGCTTCCCATTTCACCTTTAGTCAATTCATATTCTACGTGATTGCCTATATAATCTCCCTAAAACTACCTGACTGCAAGACCTCTCTGTTCAAGAATAAACATTGTCAAAAATTGCATCCAAGGGGCGGAGCCAAGATGGCGGAGTAGAAACAGCTCGTCCAAGCCTCTCTGCCCCCAGATTCTCCACAAACTATGTAAAAAAGGACTCTGAACAACTTCTGGAGCCCCAGCACCCACAGAACGACACAGAGAAGCTAACCTCCCGCTGAGGACAGCCCAGCAGCCCCGCAGCCCTGCAGGAAGGACCAGCGCAGCAGTCTGGGAGCTGGCAACGCGCAGAGCACAGAGCGCAGGAGCCCAGCCGAGCCGAGCCTAGGTCCGCGTGAGCCGAGGTTTTAGCCCCAGGGCGGCAGGGCCAGCAGCCAGCTGGAGGAACCCCAGAACACCAGGAGCTGTGTTGACTCCAGAATTATCAACATAGACATGCCTAGGACAAAGTAAGAGGTTAGTTTGGGACCTGTATTTGGGGAATGCGTCAGCTCCCTCCCCTGGGAGCTAGAAGCCCCTGAGGAGACACGCCATTTTGTAGTTTTCATAGGCATTTCCAGCTCCCAGCCTACAAATCATGGGGAGATCCAGCGATCAGTCTTGGGGGGTAATCGCTCTTGCTTTAACCTCCCTGGATCTGGATTGTGATCTAGGGTGGAAGTTGTGGGTAGGTTTACAGCTTACCAGAAACGGAAGTTGCCCCCCACACGTTCAGGACGAAAATTCCTCTAGCTGGCCTTAAAGCCATAGTATGGCAACAAGCCCAAAAGTCAAGCAATTAAGTGGCAACATGACAAGGCAAAGGAAACAGAAAAATGCAACCCTAGACTCCTATTTTGGGGGCATAGAGGGGGAAAAGGACTGTGAGGTCAAAAGTCCTGCTCCAAAAGCCCCAGGGGAAAACATGAGCGGGTTGCAGGCCATAGAGGACCTTAAGAAGGACTTTAAAAATCAAATAAGAGAAGTGGAGGAAAAATTGGAAAGAGAAATGAGAAGGATGCAGGAAAAGTATGAAATGAGGGTCAACAGCCTGACTGGGGAAAACAACACCTTAAAAAATAGACTAGCTCAAATGGCAAAGGAGGCCCAAAAGGGCAGTGAGGAGAAGAATGCCTTAAAAAGTCGAATTTGCCAGATGGAAAAAGAATCTCAGAAGTTCACTGAGGAGATTCATTCCTTCAGAGTTAGACTGGAGCAAATGGAAGCTAGTGACTTTATGAGAAATCAAGATGCTGTTAAGCAGATCCAAACAAAACGAAAGATTAGAAGGCAATGTGAAATATCTCATGGGAAAAACCACTGACCTGGAAAATAGATCCAGGAGAGACAATTTAAAAATTATTGGACTACCTGAAAGCCATGATCAAAGAAAGAACCTAGAAATCACCCTTCAAGAAATTCTCAAGGAAAACTGCCCTGATGTTTTAGATCCAGAGGGCAAAATAGAGGTTGAAAGAATCCACCGATCACCTCCTGAAAAAGATCCCAAAAAGAAAACTCCCAGAAATATTATAGCCAGGTTCCAGAATCCCCAGATCAAGGAGAAAATACTACAAGCAGCCAGGAAGAAACAATTTCAATATTGTGGAAACACAATCAGAATAGCCCAGGACCTGGCAGCTTCTACACTGAGGATCGAAGGGCATGGAATATGATATTCCAGAGGGCAAAAGAACTGGGAATGAACCCAAGGGTCACCTACCCAGCAAAACTGAGTATTTTGTTTCAGGGAAAATATGGTCATTCAGTGGAATAGAGGACTTTCAAGCATTCTTGAGGAAAAAACCATAATTGAATAGAAAATTTGACATCCAGATGCAAGAAGCAAGAGATGCCTGAGAAGGTAATCAGGAAAAGAAATCAAAAGGAACTTATCAAAGTTGAACTATTTACATTCCTATATGGAAAAGCAATAACTGTGACTGATGATATCTTTCTTACTATGAAAATAATGGAAGAAGGGGGTGTGGTCATATGAATACATATGTGAATGTGTGTGTATATGGTTACAGTTATATATGGATAGAGGGCATAGGTTGAATTTGTTGGGAAGGGAGAATACTCAAGGATGAAATTATGAGGTGAGAGAGGAAAGTGGCAAGAGGAGATGGGGAGAGACAGGGTAGGGTAAACTATCCCATGTAGAAGAAGCAAGGGGAAGTGGTTGCAAAGGAGGGGGAGAATAAGGAAGGCTAAAAAGGCAAAACCACATTCACATTGAATTTGGTTCAGGGAGAAAATGACATACATACTAAATGGCATATCTCAACCTGCAGCAGGATAGGGGGAAGGGGGATGAGAGGAGGGATGATGGAAGGGAGGGCATCCTTGGGGTGAGGGGAGGTTGGAAGTACCCACTATAGAAGAGGGACAGGATCATGTAGGGAATGGACCAGGTGGGGAGTGGGATGAGTGGGAGGGAATTATAAGCAGCCTTGTACAATATATCTACTATGATAATGTTTTGCATGGCTAGACATGTACAACATATACTGAATTACTTATCTCCCCAGAGGGAATGGGTGACAAGGGAGGAAGGAAATGGATCTGAAATTCGAGGTCGTAACATTAAATGTTTCTAATATATATATAAATACTATTATTAATACTCTTTTGCCTATAATTGGGAGATAAGATGTGCAGGCATTGGGACACAAAGATTCATCTTCCTCTAATGGAAAAGTCGATGGGGGTATGGGAGAAGGTATGGGAGAGAGCAGATTGGAGGAAGCGATATCTTGTGGGACTGCTATTCAGGGAGGTTGGGTAGGGGAATAATGGGGGGAAAATGATTGTAACTCAAAATCTGGCGGAAATGAATGATGTAAAACAGAAGTTAATAAAGTATTTGTTTAAAAAAAAATTGCATCCAAAATAAAATGGATAGTCAAGTAAGCATCTAAAGCTCTACAATAATCCAGTTCCAACCTCACCTTTCCAGCATCATTTCACATTGCTCTTCTTCATACACCATTCTCATATGAGATATGTAAAGACTAGGGACCCCCAAAGGGAAAGTGATGAGACTATAGTCACATGACTAATAAGTGGAGGAATTAGTATTTGGCCTAAGGTTAACTAACTCCCAGTCCTTTCCCCTTTCTATTAGGTAATGCTGCTTCTCAACCATCAAGATCAATATTTCAACATTTCAACAGCTCCAGTATCACTCTGATGTGAATGAGCCTACCCATTTTTCCTGAGGCAGCACATTCTATTCCAGAGCCTGAGCAGCTACTTTCCATAATATTCTAAAGGAAAACAGCTGTAATCACAGCAACAATTAGTCTTAGTACAATCCTCATATAACACTTTTTTCTTTTTTTAGCCCTTGAAATAAATATGATCCCTGATAAAGTTTTTCCACTGTAAATGGATAACTGCTTATGTTGAAATGTGAAAAAGATGGATTTGTTGTGCATTTATGTACCTAAGGTACATAAGCATTAGTATGATCACAACCTATTTATAACTTCTTATTTTGTGCAATTCTTTCCCAAATCTTCCTATATATAATTCACTGAATGTCATTTTTCCTGCTTTACTTAGTTTAGAATATAGAATATATCTTATATACATACGCAAATTTTCTATTTTATACATGCCTACCAAACACATGAAGCCTTTCCAAAAGGAGACAAGTTTCAAAGAGATGACTGAATCAAGAAAACCACAAATTAACATAATCTAAAGAAATTTCTTCATTTCTACTTCCTCCTCTCCAAAACTGTTACCCACTCAGACCCACTCCCACCTTCCTAATGTTTATTAGGCAGAAATATTTCAGCCCCTTTTCACCCCCAAGTGGATCTGACTTCTCATATCACTCTATAGAAAACATTCAGACCTTGTCATCTCCCCTGCCACTGTGTTCAAAGGCTTTGCCAAGCCTTAGCACCTACCCTTTACGGTTCAGATTGCTGGTCACTGACTGGGTGATCCAGCCAAAAGACTTTTGAACCTTGCCTTCCACTCCACACTGAATTCTCACTGGTCCTAGGTCTTGCCCAGCTGCCCTATAGCTATTCTTTCTTACGTGTGTGTTGTCTCACCCATTTCAATACATGAGATCCTAGAGACCAAGGACTATTTGTTTCCATGCCACTTAACTCAGTTCTTGGCAACTGTAATTATGCAATAAATGCTTCTCCGTTGACTCTTTCATACAAATATATTTGTAATGGAATGTTATGGTCACATTTTGGAAGTAAATATATTACAGATTTCTAAAAATCTTATTGCCCCATGACTAGACTTCCTTTATCACTCTTGACCATGTATCAGGTATTTTTCTATTTTTCTCTACCTTCTTCTTATTAGATTATAGATTCCTTAAGGACAGAGTATAAATTTTCATATTTATTACTTTTATACCTAATTTATTTTCATATTTCAACAAAGATACTTAATATACATTTACTGAATTGAGTTGAATGAAAGTAAATTGAACTGAACAAATCTGGGGATTAATTATAATTTGTAATAACTTTTAATAATTGGTAAAAAAAATTGTATTGAATTCCCAGTATGAATTCCCAATAATAGCACACAAATGAAATTTTAGAGAATAATCAATTAGCTATCTTAGTCCAACTAGATAAATAGATCCTGAGCTCGTTGATACAGTTATTTCCTAATTATGCCCCTCCATGCCTACCATACTATGTAACTCTCCTCCATGTCATTCTAAAGTCTGCCACAGGGATTCTATGAAGAATACTAGATGCAACTGTTGTATTATCAAAACATATTATAAAGATACCAAATGAAGTAGGTGGGTGGTATATCAAATATCCCTCAATCATACTGTATATAACTAATTCTTTTTCTCCAAGACATTTTTTGATTTGTCTCTTACCCAGATTTTCCTTCACTTCTCCCAAGACTATAGAAATTTATGACCTGCAGTGCTATGATATGAAAGGAAAAAATCAAAAATTTGTGATTTCAGTCATATAGGGAACTTCTGGTGAGAAAATCCTCTCTCCCAAGGAAAGCTGGCATCTCCCTGTAACCTGAAAACTTACATTCAGATGATCTGATTGTAAGAATATAATCTTTGGCTGCTTATATTTCATAAGATATTTTTAATTTGGGGGGCTAGTTTTTTCTAAAAGTTGAAAAAATTTGCTTTTTGTTCTATGCAGTTTTAATATGTGACTTATTGAAATATAGCTCTGAAAAAAACAGGCATTAAAATTTTGGTTTTTAAAGGAATCCAGTGATTCTCTGAATCACTCCATTGTGTTTCAAATGGACATATTTGATGATGCCTTAAAACCCAAGTTACTCTGACCTTCATGAATGGATAGTAATAGCCCCCAGCCCAAGCCTCTATAGCTCATCATTTCAGTTTTGTTGGCTTAGAATGAGTGTAAATAGCATTTTTCTGTTCTGGCAAGAAACTGATATTTTTATGATGGTAAATTAGTCCATATTTTGTCTCAATTCTTCCCTATACTTTAGTCATTGAATGGATATTACCTCAGTCAAACTTAGTTCTGGGAAAGACCTTAATTTAGAAAAGCCAAGGTCATCCACTGCATCCCAGGTCATTGCCAGTCATTTTGACTTTTGTCTTACCACTGGACTTAGATGATTCAGGAGGAGAGAGTGACTTATTTAAATCCAATTCACTCAGAAGTCGACACATCACTCTCATAATCTCCTCTTAAGAAAGAACAACAACAACAATTTATATATTGTGAAGTTAAATAGCTAGTCCAGAGCCATATAGCCAGTAAGTATCAGATTTAGGGCATATATCCAGGTGTTCCTGCCTTTAAGTCCATCCCTCTATTCACTATATCAGAAGGGTCAAACTCGAGACCCACAGTGTATCCCCCAAAACAGATTAAATTGTAATTGGAAAATGTTTAACAAATAAATTAAAAATATAATACTATAGAGATGATGTTGATTTGGGGTCTTCTAAGTCAATGTCTGACCAGTAAAGATCCATTTCTATGTGAGTTTGACACCACTGGACTATATCATGCTTTCTTCTCAAGAATATGATTTTTAAAATACGGACCTCTGTTTCAGAGAGAAGCCTGGGATCATTAAAAGAATTTTTCATTTTACCAATGGTAATCCAATATACTCTGTTCTTTCTGTTGAATTATAGATCGAACTTGTCTATCTGTTTTGTCTGCCAATATCTAAATACCAATAGAAAAGCTTTATAGGGTATTTATCCAACTACACATATTGGACAGACCTATGCTTTTCCAAAGTGATAGTTACAATATGACCTACTAATGTGGAGGAGTAAAAAGCCCAAATTTCTATTTATTTCATTCAAAATTAAATAAATTAAGCTTTAGTAATAATCAATATGCAAGAAATCCTCCATCAACTAGGGTTTTGGACCAGAATTCCTCTAGTTTGTCAAACACAGACTGTTACTCTAGTAATCAAGCTATTAGATTAGTGTCAAAAGACTCTAAAAATTGACTCATAAGAGCCAAAATTTAACTGCTTCTGATGACTCACTAAGCAGATTAAACCGAGAAAGAAAAAAAAAATGGGCTCTTAAAATTTAACACAAATAGAAAGGAAAACATTTCAGAGTCCAAGTAAAATGTCAGCTGTTTCAGCAACAAAATACAATTAGAAATACTAGGTGCTACATGTGGTTGGGGGAAATAGTGGAGATATTAGAAAAATCCTATTAACAAAATCTGTGAAAAATTATAAATACTGAGTTTTGTCTGGATATATTGACAGTCGGAGAAATGCAGATGGATGCATTGTTTTTCCTCTTTCACATATAAAAGGAAAGAGTGGAGTATAGAAAGCCTGTAATGATAGGTGATCTTGGTGTATAACAAAATGTGCCTCTTTGTTAATGGTATGTGAATGTTCTCTCCCTATGAAAAATTCCATGGTGCAGTACTGAGAGGAGGCAATGAGAGAGTGCTGGACTTGGAAGCAAGAGGGACCTAGGTCAAATACTACATTTGATGCTACCCATGTGCCATGTTGAATTCATTTAAATTCTCAGAATTTCAGTTTCTTCAGTTCTTCATCTTTAAAATGTACATACATATAATAACAACATAATATTTTTCACTGTAAGGATCAAATGAGATAGTATATCAAAAAGCACTTTTGTAAACCTTAAAGAATTACATAAATGTCAGCTGCTGTTCTCTAATCATGAACAATGAATTTACAAGTGACTCATAATTGGGATTAGGAGAAGTCCAAGTCCAGAAGATATATGGATTTTAAAACTGCAAAAAGGACTAATAAATAACCTATAGCAGGGCATTAATAACCAGTTTTCATGAATCTTCACCATTCTGACAAACTTCAGTTCTTTGATAAGTTACATTTTCTCCTGAGGAAAACATGTTAGCCCTTTCCCTTCTTTACCTTGACTCTATTTTTTCTCTCTCTAGGCATTCAAGTTTTTTGTTTGTTTTTGTTCTTGTTTTTGGTTTTGTTTTGTTTTGTGTTGTTTTAATGGCTGAATCTTGATTAATGACTTGCCCATGATAGGCATTTAATAAATGTCTTAAATTAAATTGCATTGGATTAAATGTCATCCTTAACATCCCATACTCTCTACATCCAATGAGTTGTCAAGTCCCATTATGTCTACCTTTCTGATGTCTCTCATTCTCTCTTTTGATTCTATCATCACCCTGGTGCGTGGTCTCATCACTACACACCTGGACTACACCCCCATTATTTAAGGCAATGGACTCAGTATTAGTCTCTACTTTATCTTTCCCTACTCACCTCCATCTTCCACTCAGCTGTCAAATTGATCTTCCTAAACTCAGGTCTGACCATGTCATCCATATAAACTCCAGAGACTCCCTATGACCTCCAATAAAATCTTGAATTCTGTATTTGACTTTTAAGACCCCTCATAACTTGTCAACTTCCTACATTCCAAATCTTTAATACCTCAAACGTAGTCTGTGATTTGTCATCTGGGTGGTGCAGTACATAGAGAACCAGGCCTGGAATCAAGAACATAAGTTCAAACCTAACCTCAGCTGTATGACCCAGGGAAAACCATTTAATCCTGTTTCCTTCAATTTCCTCATCTGCACAATGAGCTAGAGAAGGAAATGGCAAACCAGTATCTTTGCCAAGAAAACCCCAAAAGGGGTTAAGAAGAGTCAGACATGACTGAAATGATGCTGGTCTCATTGTTGTTTCTCACATAAAACACTCTATCTCCCAACTCCAGGAATTTTCACTGGATTTTCCACATGCCTGGAACATACCCCTTCCCTCCGCCCCCCCATTTCTGCCTCTTTGCTTTCCTGGATTCCTTCAAGTATCACCTGGGATACATAAAGTTCCATCTTATGTAGGAAATCTTTCTCAATGTTGCTTACTCTTAGTACTTTCCCTCTGACATTTTTAATATATTCTGTCTTTATTGGTTTGCATATTTGCATATTAGACTGTGAGTTCTTTAAGACCAGAAACTGTCCTTTGCCTTCCTTTCTATCTCTGGAGCTTAGCCCAGTGTCTGACACACTTAATAAACCCCAGCTGACAGACTGACTAATAGTAAAATACACAAGAGAAAATGTTATAGAACACCTTGACTATCAAGAGAAGGAAGACGCTGAGTAAGTAGGAGACATACCACCTAGGAGTTTAGGAGAGTAGGAACACATATCAGAATTCACCCACTTTCCAACAGTAAGAAAGTTTAAGGCATATTTCTAGATTCTTTCTTGGTAGGGGCAGATAAGAAAAAGAAATCAGTAATAGATTACCTAAAGAATGCTGAGGTCCTTTATTTCAGGAATGAACTTCTGACCCACAGGTTACAACAAAGAAAAGACAAAAGAATAAAGTAAACATATAATTCTAATAAATGGTTTGACAAAGAAGAATTAGAAGCAATATTTCCTGAAATAGAAATAGATAAAAATCATGCAAAATTGGGTCTTGTCTTTTGTTGCTTATTGGGGAGATTTTCCTTTCCCACTGCTTTCAGATGACAAAAATATCCCCCTGCTACAGACATACCCATGCACCATATTAAGGGCAAGGACAACTAAAAATCAAAGCACATACTGTCTACAGAGTTACAGGGAATAAGTATAGTGTATCACCAGAAATCCCATTAGATAGAAAATGGGCCCATTAGAAATGGAAAGTGTAATGACATTAATGTAGCACTTAGAACGAAAGTATTTAAGAGGTGGACGTTGGAAGAGTAACTAAATTCAGCAATTCCATTGCACTGTCATATGGAATAGCTTCATTCAACTCATTCATTCATTCAACTAAACTTCATTCAATATCTATTTGGTACTGCTAAGAGGTATTCAAAAATGAATAAGGACATATTCTTGCCTTTCAGAGATTTCTGGTCTAGAGTTTTGACCATATTACCTAGCATTTTAGATTTTTTATATTTTTTTTCACTTATGTACCCTCTGGGGTATCTGCACCTTTTTTATCCCATACGATTAATCAAATTAATCAATTGCTTGGGTAGAATACAGATATAGTCACAGATAAGACAAAATATTTTCCCTAAAGTACCTGCAAGTCATTATTATAAATCTTTGGTCTAATCTGCCTGAATGAAGGAAAATACTTTTTCACAAAGCCTTCTGTATTTCTCACATCAAGCCAATCATTTTTTTTTATCAATTTAACATTCACAAAATATTCAAATATTTGGGCATTTTGTTGTTGTTGAGTTGTTTCAGTTATGTCCAATTCTTTACGGCCCCATATGTGATTTTCTTGACAAAGATACTAGTGGTTTGCCATTTCTTTATCCAGTTCATTTTACAGAAGAGGAAACTGAGGCAAACAGAGTCAAGTAACTTGCATAATAAATATCTGGTCATAAATATCTGGATGCTCATGAGTTAATTTAAACTCTCTAGAAAAGAGAAAAACAAGAAAAAAGTTAATGATGAATGAGAAGGGAGGACTTGTGAAAACTTGCAACTAAATTTAAGACTTTAGGGTCATGCTTATACTCAAAATCAAAATGTCATAGAAGTTAAAAGTTTTAAGGGACTTGGAAGCTATTGTGTTCATGCCATACCCAGATGAAAATTTCCTCTCCAACATTTCCAGTTAACCCCCAGGCTTTGCCTATAGACGTCCAGCAAGGAGGAGCTCACTATCTCTCAGATGCAACCCATCCTACTTAGGGATAGCTCTGGTTGTTAGAAAGATGTTTTACTGTTGTTTTTGCTATTGTTTTTGTCTCCTGGTGTCAAACTGAAATGTGCTTTTTGACAGCTTCCACATTTCCCCTAAATTTGTTCTCTGGATCCAAACAAAATATGTCAAGCCCCTCCTCCACATCAGAGCTTTTCAGATACTTGAAAACAGATGCTCCCCCTTGAGTTTCCTCTATTCCAGGCAAACCATCTCCAGTCCCTTCTACTGATTCCCATATGCCATGAATTCAAGGCCATTCTCCATCCTAATTGTCCTCTTCTGGATTCCCTCCAGCCAGTTCATTCTCTTTCTTAAAATGTATCTTTCATTAAAAAATTAAAAGGCTATATTCTGGGTTTGTTCTGATCAAAATTGATTCTAGCTCATAGTTTAAATTTGATGTACCTAATATCTCCCCCTTCCTGTATAAGTAAATAGCATCCATGAATTTTTAATTACTGATACCCAGTAGTTCCACCTCTAATATACACTTTCAGCATAAACCTGGGTCAATAACTTAACCTCTCAGTTCTCCAGGAAACTCTCTAATAACAGAAGCTACAGAGGAGGCACTTAACTGCATTTTTGGAAGAAGTCTCCTTACCTGGGAGTTCCCTCTATTAATGATAGCATAGGTCCAATCTCTGTCCCTATATCTAAGAGTCCTAAATGTTATCTGAGAGCTTCCCTGGGATTTTGACCTGGTAAGACTGAACTCAGTTTCATAAACCATATAATGGAATGAACACTGGATTGGGAAGAATGGATAAATGGAGTGAATGAATAAATGAAGAAGTGTTTATTAATGTATTCATTACTGGGGGGAGCATATTTTTAAGGGCCTTACATTATTCTGAGTGATAGGGCTACAAAGAAAAAGTAAGACAGGTCTGGTTTTTATCGTGCTCATATTCTAATTGGAAAGATAGTACATAGAAACAAACAAAAAAGAACTTCAGCTTCATAAAGGATGAAAAGGCCCAAGAAGGCAGCTGAAGAGCAGATGTCAAGCACCAAGGGTTGCTAGGTTAAATCAATAGGTCAGGCAACAGTGCCAGGTTGTTCATACAATAAAGGAAAGCCCAATGATAATACCAGTAGACCTTGGGAGAAAGTACCAGGGCAGATGGGAAAGCTTTGGAGTCCTCCCTCTCACTAGAAAGTGGGTTGGGATTTAGAAGACCTGAGCTTTCCTACCAACTTTGCCACTTAGTTACTGTTCAACTTTGGCAAACTACTTTACATTCTAGATCTCAATTTCCTCTTCTAGAAGATAAAATAAATAAAATGAAATTAGGTATATTGAATTAGATGCCCTCAAGAATTCTCTCCTTCCCCTCAACATTTCAGAAAAAAAATAACTTATTTAGAGACACAGGAAAATTTTTTATGCCTCTGGGACTCAGTTTCCTCATCTGTAAAATTAAGGGGGCTCAACTGTATGATCTCTAAGGGCAATTTTTTAAATTTTGCTATGAACTTATGATTTTATTTACATGGGGGACTCCCTCTGAAGATATTCAACAATCATATCACTAACTGTCCTCCAACTTATAGGCTGTTAAGTGACTTAAAAAAAAAAAGACTTTGGAGTTTCATACAGTCAATATTTGGCAGTGGAAGGATTTTAAGTTTGAAGGTGGATCATTACCATTATGAAACACTGTCCCTCCTCAAAGAGGCATAAGAGGTCTATGACCTAGGCAATGCTGAGTCTGGAATAGCAGGCAGAGATAGACTAACTCTTGGCCCCAACTAATCCCCCTGCTCACCCTCCAGGGATTTGTAATAATAGCTCTATCACACTTGGCATCATAGTAATCACACTTGTAATAATAGTTTTATCTAAACATCTAATGTAAATATGGAGGGGGATATAATTCAACTAATACTTTAGCAGAAGGATTGGTATAATAGAGAACTGACTTTGGTGTCAGGAAGATCTGAGTTCAAATCCTAATATTTCTGAAACATAATCCGTGTGACACTAGCAAAGTCACTTAACTTTCATTGTTCTAGGCATCTGTTTTGAGACTATATAACTTGCAGAAAAACCAACAGCCTGTATTGGTGGTGGAGGGACTTTCTTTCTTTCTTCTTCTTCTTTTTTATTTTTTTTTTTTTTTTTGCTTTTTGGAGGGGAAGGTAGGGCAATTGGGGTTAAGTGACTTGCCCAATGTCACATAGTTGGTTTTTTTCGTTAAGTGTCTGAGGCTGAATTTGAACTCAGGTCCTCCTGATTTCAGGGCTGGTGCTCTATTCACTGCACCACCTAGCTGCCCCTGGAGGGACTTCCTTCATCCAGGAATGACCTATACCAATAAAATCGAGGTCTGGTTCCTCTCTTTTCCCATTACTTGAGTAAATATGTTACTTGAATATGAACCTTACGCTGGGAAAAATAAATTATTGAAGCCTACACCATGGGAAAAGATAGCAGATCTTTGCTGCCAACAGGTAGGAAAAATAAATCCATATGGAAAGCAGCCACCTTGGATCCAAAAGAATTTATGACTCCCAGCTTAGAACAGGAAAGTGTTGACCTTCACACTGAGACTTTGAAAGTATTATAAATAAATTAGAGATGAGTTAACTTGACCTAGAAATTCATTATTAGTGGTTATTATTCTGCTACAGTAGTAGAAAGGTGGTTAGATTTTTAAGAAAGAGAACCTGGGTCCATATCCTCACCCAGACCCCTTATCACCTGTGTGACATTGGGAAAATTTCCTTATCTCTCTGGATCTCAATTCCCTACTTTGTGAAATGAGGTGAGTGATCTATGATTCTGTACCTTTTTAAAACAATGTTGATAGCTTCTGTGACACTATATATAGTTGATCAGAGAAAACGATAATCGGAACCTCTTAGACACTCTTCCTAAATGCTTCCCCCTAATAAAGTGGCTGGTCCTGGATCTCTGATTCATCTCAATCTAAAGTATAAAGGGTTAGATTATGGAAAGGTTCAACTTAAACTATTAAATACCTACTATCAGGGCAACTAGGTGTCACAGTAAATAGAGCACTGGCCCTGGAGTCAGGAGGACCTGAGTTCAAATCCAGTCTCAGACACTTGACACACTTACTAGCTGTGTGATATTGGGCAAGTCACTTGACCCCAATTGATTTGCCTTCCCACCTCCAAAAGAAACCACCTACTATGTGTAACATCCTATTCTAGATAATGGAGATAAAAAATACAGAAAGAGAATAGTTCTTACTTTCTAGGGGTTTACATTCTACTTGGGTAGGGGAGTGTATAGGGGAGAGCACTTCTGTCACTTACTATCTATGTTAATTTACACATTACTTCACCCCTCGGGACTTCAAATTCTTTATTCTTAAAATTAGGCAGTAGGATTAGATGGATTTTAAGGTCCTTTAAAGCTTCAAATCTATGAATCCTATGTTTACAAATAGACAGAGAACAATAAAATTTAAGGATAGAGGGAGAAGTATCAACTGGGATGATTGGGGAAGGTCTTATGGATGTAGCATCTGAGCTGAGTCTCAAAGGAAGGCAAGGATTCTGAGAGGAGCAGTTTCATTGCATGGAGGGTGGAGGTATGGGATGGATTTGGGGAAATAGGCAGTTAATAAAAGAATGCCTGAAGGGTGATTTTCAATCCTTGAAGAGTAGGCTAATATATATGCCAAAGTATTGTTATTTATGATGATATGGTGTCAAAGATATACAGCTGTGTTCTTTGAATTATTGGCATACCGGGAAACTGTATCTAGGTCGATGAAGAGTTTTTTTTTATTTCCTCTCCAAATGCCTTTAATAGGAATATTCCCCTACCCCCAAAAAGACATCCTTCAAATTCTCTGATTATCCCCCCCCCAAAAAAAATCTCATCTTCATTATGAAGTTGTCTTCAACTTCCCTCTTAAATTTCAATTATCATCATTCTTGTCTATAACTGTTATCCTCACCATAACCCTTTTCCTTGGTTACTTTATGCCTATTCTTAGCCCTGTATTACTCTGTCCTTTCCATCGCACTTCAAGAAATATCTAGGCTATTTCATCAATCAATCAGAAACCACTTATTAAGAGCCAACTCTGTGTCAGCTACTGTTCTAGATGCTAGGGGAAAAAACCAATCCACAAACCAATTTGTTCTCACAAGAAGCTTATATTCTAAGAAAAAAGACAACACATAGAGAATTTATGGAGAAGAAACACAAAGAGAAGAAACACACAGTAGAGAAGAAACAGAAAAGGAGAATACAAGAAGACTGGGGAAGGGGAATGAGGGAAGGAATCATGTAGAGGGTAGTGTTTGAGCTGTGTTTTCAAAGAAAATAAGTATTCTGTGAAGCAACGGTGAGGATGGTGTGCCTTCTAGGCATGGAGGAGAGCCAGTGATGGGAGACTGGCTGCCATGCGTAAGGAACAAAGAGAAGGTCAGTTTGAATGGACTACAGAGTGTCTAAAAGGGAATAATGTTCAAATGAGGTTGGAAAGATAGGGGGGAACCAAATAGTGAAAGGTGTTAAAAGCTAAGAAGCTTATATTTCATTCTAGAGTCAAAAGGAAACCATTAGAGTTGATTAAGTATGATGTTGAGATGGTCAGATCTGCACTTAAGGAAAATCACTTGGCAGCTATGTGGAGGGAAGACTAGAGTGGCGAGAGACTTTGGGTAGGGAGACAAGTTTGGAAGGCTATTACAATCATCTAGGTGAAGAAGGCTTGAATTAATTTTTATAAGAGCTAACATTTATAGAGTACTTACTATGTTCCAGGCAGTGTGCTAAGTGTTTTGTAACTATTAATTCAGTTGATTCTCACAACTACCCCTGGAGATAGGTATTATTATTATCCCCATTTTACAGATAAGTAAACTAAGACAGAGATTAAATGACTTACCTAGGGTCATATAATTAGTAAGTATCTGAGACTAGATTTGAACTTAAGCACTTTATCCACTGTGTCACCTAAATGGTGGTTTGTTGAGTAAAGAAAAGGTATAGGAAGCAAGAGATATTGTAAAAGTAGAAACAATGAGATTTGACAACTTTAATGTTTATGTGCAGTGAGTGGAAAATGAGGACATAAAGATAATGGCAATAAGAGACTGGGAAACTAGAAGAATGTTGATGCCTTCAACACAAAAGCAAGTTTGGGTAAGGAACATGCCCTCTGTAACTGCTTTCACTCGTTCAAAAGCATGGGAATTAGAATGTGGGAAAGTTTAATTGAATTCAACAAGAATTAATCAAGTACATATTGGGTGGAAGACTGCTAAATTCTGGGATACAGAAACAGAACAAACTTTGCCCTTAAAAAGCTCACACTCTAACGGAAGGATTAATGTGTCATGCTATGTCATGGACCTTTCTCAAATCACTGCTTTCACCTCTTGGCTCTAACTGGTTCTCCAGCTTTCCTTCTCCTCCAGTACTCTCACTTTTTTCCCCATGAAAGTTTGGACAAGAGGCATTGCTCCTTTTCATGTTCTCTCCAACCAAGAAAGAAGGAAAATTGACTATTACACTTCTTGGTCAATCCAGCAATGCCAATCTGGCATTCTACCACCTGTCATATTTTGAAGTTCATGGGATGAGATGGGATTACAACTCTGATTTCATTGTCATAGAAAGTTCCCGGGGGGGGGGGGGGGGGCGCTACAGTGGCACAGTGAGTAGAGCGCCAGCTCCGGAGTCAGAAGGACCTGAGGTCAGATCTAGCCTCAGACACTTTACATACACACACACACAAAAACCTAGCCATGTGACCTTGGGCAAGTTACTTAACCCTAATTGCCCTCCAAAAAGCAAAAAAAAAAAAAAAAAAGTTCCCAGGGAGAAAATTAATTCAATATCTGTTTTGTAACTCATGGTCTTAGAGAGTTGCCTAGGTGCTCTGACAGTTTAGATGACTTATCCACAAGTCATTTCAAGTTGAAGTCCAATGCCTTTGATGTAGCTAGTTTGTGTCAAAGGCACAAGTCTTGAGTACAAGCTTTCCTGCCTCAGTGGCTTTAACTGGTTTCCTATCCACTATACCATGCTGACTCATTAAGTTCAAACATTTCATTTATGTCAGCGTAGTCCTATCCTCATCATAGTCTGCTGTTATGTTTCCAGATAGTGTCCACTTATCAAGATAAAACAGATAGTGAAACATCACAAGTGGAATTTGAACTGAGGTCCTGTACCTCCAGTTTACTCTTTCTACTGCAGCCACTTTGCCCCTATGCTAATTGCTTTCAAGTATTTGAAGAGCTACCACATGTTAAAAGGCTAAGACTTGATCTACTTGGTCCTGGAGGGCTGCATTAAGAATGATGGCAAAGAGTTATAAAGAAATAAAATTAACCTGGATATAAGAATAAATTTCTTACAATTAGAACTATGTAACAGTGGAATGGGCTGGCCTAAAAAAGTAGTGGACTCCCCCTCATGAGAGGTCTCCAAACAAAGTCAGATGACCACTTGCCCACTAGGTAGTAATGAACATTTTTTCATAGGAATGAGTTGGACCCGGTGGCCACTAATACCCTTTACAATTCTGAAATTCAGTAATAATATGATTCTGTATGAAGAAAAGATGAGTCAGCCAAGAAAACAACTAAGTCCAAGATTCTAACAGTAAGTGAGGTCCACTAATTATGAATTAAGGACTCAGTACCAGCTGAGTAGCAGGGCAGTAGAACACACACAAAAAATCCAATTTGCCTTACTTGTATTTTTGCAAATGGAAGTATGTTTGTTATGCCCAAGATTGTAGGACCAGCTCACCTTTTAGCTTCCTCTAACTAAGGATTATTTAGACAACTCTCCAACTCCCTGGGGTAGCATTCTAAATGGCAGTGGATAGCCTGCCTACTTTAATAGAATTAAATCAGATTTTAACTTGATCTTACACTTTCTTGCTTATTTCGCTAATGGAAGCTATTTCAATAACTTTAAGCCAGTTATAATAATCAATTGTTGATTCATTAATGAATAATTGATTTTAGTTTACTATTACAAATATTAATGTGCTAGATATTAAGTCATGGCTCACCACAAAAACCTCTTTGATATATCCTCTCTTCCTTTCTCCCTTCCTTCCTGTCAGTAGGAAATAGTCCCAATCTTCCCTCTAATATCCTTCTCCAGGACCTTGCCCCAGCAATCTTTGCTTCCTTGCATTTTCAATCTCTCTCTGCCCACTAGCTCCTTTCATTCCATCTAGAAATATGATAAGATAAATCATTTTTAAGAAACAAAACCTCTTAACTCTCATTCCTTTGGATTGTGATCTCATATCTATTTTCTCTCATAACCAGAATTGTAAAAGTAACAGTTGACTTTTGCTGCCTCTTCTTCATTCATCTTCAACTTCTCAATCCTATGAAACTGATTCTACCTCTTGAAACAGTTTTTGAAGATCACCAATGCCATTCTAAACACTCTAACACTCTAAATACTCTATTCAATTTTCAACCCTTATCTTTTATGATCTTTGAAATTTTTGACACTGTTGACCACATTCTCCTCCCTTTGCTTCTTTGATTCTGGAACCTTTGGGGGGTTTTCGACCTTTCTGAATGTTCTTTCTTTGTCTTTTTTTCTTTGGTTCACCTTGCTTCCCCTCCCTGGTCATTTTCTTTTCTTTTCCTTTCTTTTCTTTTTGTCATTCTCTCCCAAAACTCTCAATTTGCAGTCAAGTTGTACCTACCTTATAAAAACATTTCTTTGAGAATCATCAAAGACATTGTCACTGAAGGCATTAGTGGGGAAATAAGCTTCCTCAAGTGTCATTGCACAATAAAACGCATTTTCCCATCATGCTATTGACTGAAATAATTCATGGACAATCTTGCTGTGTTTATTCTTATTTTGTTTATAATATTATTTAAAATAATAACAGGAAAAATAATACTTATTTTATTTGGCAGAGTAAAATGCTCCCTTGAAGGTCCTTCAAATAAGATTTCCCCCATCCCTACATCAAAGTTATTTAATATTCTTTGAAAAACATAAGAGCAGGGATAATTTTTCTTCATTAATTTTATTCATAAGTATCTGCTCAGAGAAGAAAAGAAACCTATGGTGAAAAGGAGATGCAGTTGTTGAGTACAAGCTGAAGAAAGATTCCCTATGAGCAGTGAGGTCCTACAGGTGCTATTTCCAGATGATACTATACTACCTGCATCAGGTCCTGAAATATCATAGAATTTTCTAAAAAGAAACTGAATTGGGGTGAGGGGAAAGGAGCCAAGATAATGGAGTAAAAGCATGAACTTGGCATGGGCTCCTGCTCCAACCATTTCCAATACCTATTAAAATTGACTCAAAACAAATTTTAGAGCTACAGAACCCACAAAGTGACATAGAGAAACAAATCTACCACTGAAGGCAGCCTGGCAGGGAGACAGGAAGGGTTTATTGAAGCAGACTGGAGGCCGAGGGCAGTCCCACATGAGCTGCCCAGTTCTGGCCCCAGGGTGGCCCCCACCTGCCAGAGCAGACTTCAAGAGAGTGAATGACCAGCAACTGTGGAGGTTTCCAGGCTTCTCGATCCATAAACATCAAAGAGAAAGTAAAAAGGTCAGTGGGGAACTCTGTTGGAATCATGGTGAAGGAAGAGTACAGTCTAACACCTGCCCCCATGGTGAGAAGTGGTGGAAGTGCAGTGGCTGTAGCTGCTGCTACATGGCTGCTGCCAGAGCTCCTGGCCTGCAGATAGTAGGGAGACCAAGGGACCATTCAGAGAGTAATCACTCTTGCTTTGACCTGCTTGGATCTGGATTATAGTTTTAGGTGGTGGTCCTGGGATGTGTTGCCAGTGCGCCAGAGCTTATGGGGGCTGTAGAGAGGGCGCCCTCCTAATAGCTCCAGCAGCTATGAAAACCCCAGCAATTTGGGACAAAACTAGCTCGACTCAGGAAGCAAAGTTCTATCATGGCAAAGAGCTCAGATGTTGAGTAATTGACTGGCAAGATGAGAAAGTGCAATCAGACAACAGAATCATTTAGGGGAGACAAAAAGGATCAAAGCATGGAATGGGAGGAAGACAACAAAGTCAGAACTCCTGCAACAAAAGCTTCCAAGAAAAATATGAACTGGTTACAGGCCATAGAGGAGCTCAAGAATATTTTGACAATCAAGTAAGAGAAGTGGAGGAAAAATTGGGAAAAGAAATGAGAATAATGCAAGAAAATCATGAAAAGCACGTCAGCAGCCTGCTAAAGGAGACCCAAAAAATACTGAAGAAAATAACAACTTAAAAAATAGACTAACTCAAATGGTAAAAGAGGCCCAAAAAGCCAGTGATAAGAAGAATTCCTTAAAAAGTCAAATTTGCCAGATGGAAAAGGAATTTTAAAAACTCACTTAAGAGAATAACTCCTTCAAAATTAGACTGGAGCAAATGGAAGCTAATGACTTTATGAGAAATTAAGACACTATAAAACAAATCCAAACAAATGAAAAAATAGAATGCAATGTGAAATATCTCATTGGAAGAACCATGGACCTGGAAAATAGATCCAGGAGAGATAATTTTAAAATTATTGGACTACCTGAAAGACATGATCAAAAAAAGTGACTAGACACTATCTTTCAAGAAATAACAAGGCAAAATTGCCCTGATATTCTAGAACAGAGGGCAAAATAGAAATTGAAAAAATTCACTGATCACCTCTTGAAAAAGATCCCAAAAAGAAAACTTCTAGGAATGTCATAGCCAAATTCCACAGTTCCCAAGTCAAGGAGAAAATACTGCAAGCAATCAGGAAGAAACAATTTGATAATTGTGGAAACACAATCAGTTTAACACAAGACCTAGCAGCTTCTATATTAAGGGACTGAAGGGTTTGGAATATGATACTCCAGAGGTCAAATGAGCTAGCATTAAAAACCAAGATCACCTACACAGCAAAACTGAGTATAATGCTTCAGGGGAAAAAATGTTCATTCAATGAAATAGAGGATCTTCAAGCATTCTTGATGAAAAAACCAGAGCTGAACAGAAAATTTAGCTTTCAAATACAAGAATCAAGAGAAGCATGAGAAGATAAAATGGAAAAAGAAATCATAAGAAACTTATTTAAGTTGCACTACATTCCTACGTGGAAAAATGATCATTGTAACTCATGAGACTTTTCTTAGTATAAGGATAGTTGAAGGAAATATAGATGTGTGTGTATATGTATGTATGTATACACACACACACACACACACACACACACATATATATATATAAGTGTGTGCATATGTGTATATATGTATATATAGAGGGTGCAGGATGAGTTGAATATGAACGGATGATATCTAAAAAATAAATTTAAGAGGCAAGAGAGGAACTTATTGCGAGAAGAAAGGGAGAGATAGGTTAGGGTAATGTATCTCATATAAAAGAGGCAAGAGAAAATTGTTACAATAGAGGGGAAAAACAAGAAGGTGAAAGGGAATAGGTAAACCTTACTCTCATTGAATTTGGCTTAAGGAGGGGAAAACATATACGCTCAATTGGGTATCTTACCCTACAGGAAAGTAGGGGGTAAGGAATAAGAGGGGGGATGACAGAAAGGGGGATAGATTGGGAGATCGAGAGTAGTTAGAAGCAAACGCTTCTGAAAACAGACAGGGTCAAAGGAGAAAATAGAATAGGGGGCAGGATAGGATGGATGGAAATATAGTCAGTCTTTCACAATATAACTAGTATGGAAATCTTTTGAGTAACTACACATGTAGAAACTATATTGAATTGCTTATCTTCCCAGTGGGGGTGGGTAAGGAGGAAGAAGGGAAAGAATCTGGAACTCAAAGTTTTAAAAACAAATGTTTAAAATTTGTTGTGTTTTTTTTTGTTTGTTTGTTTTGTTTTGTTTTACATTCAACTGGGAAATAAGATGTATAGACACTGGGGTATAGAAATTCATCTTGCCCTACTAGAAAGTTAGGGGAGGATGAGGGAGGATATAAGAGATCATATTGGGGGAGGGGGTATTCAGTAGGCTCACTATTTGGGGGCGGGGGTAGGGGAAAGACAGGGAGAAAAATTTGTAACTCAAAATCTTGTAGAAATGAATGTTGAAAACTAAAAATAAATAAATATATTAAAAAAAAAGAAACCTAATAACTAACCACAGGAGTTTGGCCTAGCCATCTATACTGAAAAATCAAGTGAAAGAAGACTATTTATCTTCTAGATTTTGACATGCTTTGTCAAATTATGGAGTTCATCCATCAGCATACATACTAGGTGTCTCAAAAATCTTAGAGTAGTTTTAAGCTATGAAAGCTTATAGGATAGCTTGTATGTACTTATTTGAATATTTGCATATATATTTACAGAATACATAGTGTATAAGCCCAATTTATGACAAATATGATCTATCACTATAGGCAAATTACTTAATCTGTCAGTGACCCCAGAAAACTCTAAAGATGCTGATATGTATTAGTACAGAGAGCTCCCCCCAACACCTCCTCAGAGTTCTCTATACATTGAAACTTCTAGATTCAGGGCCCTCCCATTTCTATGATTGACTTGCTACTCTCTGTTTCTCCCCTGACTTCTTGACTAAGTTATCAGACCTTCATTTTTAATGATCTAAACAATTCTATCTAGATGCCCTCCTGGCCTTTCAAAATGCAGCATTTTAAAAAGTGAATGTATCACCTGTTCTCCAAAACCTGTTTTACTGTCTGACTTTCCTATTTGTGTCTGTTACTTACCACCATCCCATCAGTAATTCATGCTAAAAATCTGTAAAATGTCTATTTCCCTGCCTTTTCCTACATCCAAATATCATATGTCCTATTTTCTATTTCTACTTCATCTGGAATATGTATATGATCCTTTCTACCCCTATTGCCACCATGGGTGTCCAGTCCTCATTGGATCCAATCATGATTGATGCACTAATCCCAATTCAATCTAATTTGAAGAAGCATTTACTAAGTACCTATGCTGGGCAAAGTATTGTACTGTGCTCTGGGAATATAAGGACAAAAAATAAAAATAGTCCTTGGCCTCCAGACTCGTAGGTCTCCCCACCATCGATATACTCCCATGTCCAAGACTAGTTATACATACACACACATACACACACACACACACACACACACACATACATATATGAGTGTGTATAGCTCCTTAATGCACAGCTCTCATACTACCTTCTCCTGTTTAAAAAATAAACAAACAAGAAAACTTTGGTGACTTCTAGTTGCTTAGATAGAGGCTAAGCTCTGTACTCCGACATTTGAAGTCCTTTATGGACTACAACCTAATTCAAGTCTTTTCTGCTCCCTGGACCCTCTCCAACAACTGAACTGAACTGCTTGTCATTCTTCCCTACATGTTCCCTGTTTTCCTGCCTTACTGTCTTTCTTCAGACTGTCCCCTTCTCTTAGAATACTCACCAACCTCACCAAACCACTCCCATCTTTACCTACTAACATTCTACCTCTTTTCAAAGGCCAATTCAAATGCTTCCATTAAGTCTTACTTAATCCCTCCCCTCACAGTTCTCTCTCCTTCCTCTGGATCCTCAAAGCTTAGTATTTGGACTTCGATTATGGATTATTTTCCCCTTTGTAATATTTAATATAATAATAAATATCTAGCCTTTATATGGTGCTTTAAAGTTTGTAACAAATTTTTTATTCCAAACATTATCTCACCTGATCCTCAGAACAACCCTGCAAATAGGTGTTATTATCTCACCATTTCACATATGAGAAACTGAATCAGAGGGAAATTTAAGTGGTTTACCCAGAGTCACACAACCAATGAGTGTGTGAGGCCAGACTTAATTCAGGTCTTTCTGACTCCAGGTCCAACACTCTTCCCACTAGGATACCCAGGTGATCCCATATAAAGAAATTCAACATGCTACTCCTGCAAATACATTGATTATGGAGTCAAATACTACTTCTGATACTAAAATACAGTGAGTATGACCTGGTACAAGCGAGCTCATTTCTCTAAGATCTGATATCCTTATCCATAAAATTGTCTAGATCACTCTTAATTCCCTTCCAGCTCCAAATCTATTTTCTGCTGAGATTCTAAACTCTTTGATTACAGGGGTAACATCTTGCTCATATTTCTCTTCCATAGGATCATAGATTTAGACCTCATAGGCTGTATAAACCTGTCATTTCACAGATGAGGAAACTGAGACTTAGAGAAGCTAAGTGTCCAGAGGTATACTGTTACTAAGTCTCTGAAGCAGGGTTTAAAATAAGGCCCATCTGACTCCAGTTCAGGCCCTATCCACTGTGTTATTCTTCTTGTTGGACATGTATCATCATGACCTGCCATATATAATAGGCAACCAAGAAGTGTGTTGAATAAATCAATGGATGGATAGATGGATGAATGGATGGATGGATGAATGAATGAATGAATGAATGAATGAATGAATGAATGAATGAAAACATGACATGGTAGGTAGGGAACTGGACTTGGAGTAAGGAAAACTGTTTAAAACCTATTTCCAATACCTAATAGCTACATGACCAAAGTTAAAGTCTCACTTTACTCGTCAGTAAACTAGGGTTAATGATAATTCTTCAACTACTTAGTACACAGGACAATTATGAGGAAAGCTCCTCAAAAACCAAAAGTTCCCGTATCAACATGAGTTATTACTAAGTAATACAAAAGATCTTAAAATAAGTCAGAGATTACATAATTGTATCCTTTTGAAGATAGCTTAAAGCCAACCCAGTTACGCTTCTAAGAAGATAGAGTACCGGGTGGCTAGGTGGCGCAGTGAGTAGAGCGCCAGCCCTGGAGTCAGAAGGACCTGAGTTTGGATCCAGCCTCAGACACTTAACACAAACAAAAACCTAGCCGTGTGACCTTGGGCAAGTTACTTAACCCCAATTGCCCTCCAAAAAGCAAAAAAAATAAAAAAAAAATAAAAGAAGATAGAGTACTTCAAAGAACACTGGGGTTTGATAATTCAAGGAACTGACATTAAGTTCTAGCTGTGTCACTTTGTGCAAATAACAAAAATTTATTTGAACCTCAGTTTCCTTATTTGCAAAATGGGCATACTTGCCATAGAGAACCAGTGCTAAAGTACACAGGAAGGGAAAATGTTAAAAGCCTACTTTCTACAGTCTTTTTCTATTCCCTTTAATGCTAATACTTTCCCTCTGAGATTATACCCAATTTATTCTATTCATGTTTTATTTGTATATAGATGTTTACATGTTGTCTCCCTAGTCAGCATACAAATTCCTGGAGAGCAGAGATTATTTTTAGGTTTGGGTTTTTTTTGTCCTTTCTTTATATCCTTAGTGCTTAGTATTATACCAGACGTACAGTAGGCACTTAATAAATGCTCCTTAACTTAATTACCAACTATGGAATGCTATACAAAGGTTGTGCATGTGGGTGTGGGTGTGTGTGTGGGCCTACACACACACATACACACACACACACACACACACACTGTTACCAAAGTATATGATCCAAGACTGTCAATAATTCATTCTAATATATTATCATCTCTTCTGTTGTTGTTTTTTAATTCCCTAAAGTGAGGAGGAAAACACTCATCTGTAAATTTCATATTTGGAGGCAGAATGTCACTTTTACTGAAAATTAAGAGTCCTGAGTTTTGCTACAAAATTGTCCAGTAACAATAAAGTTCCACTCTAGGCACCACTTTGAGAGTATGGCCTCCAAAATCTCTCTGTTTCCAGCCTGCCCACCAGCTGATGATGAAGGATGGCAAAGTGTTTTTTTTTTTGAGCCCTTGGCACAGTATTTAATCAATACTTTTTGTCTATTACAATCTTTTTTTTAAACAAATGCTTTATTAACTTCTGTTTTACATCATTCATTTCCACAAGATTTTGAGTTACAATTATTTCCCCTCCTGTTTTTCCCCTACCCACCCTCCCAGAATAGCAGTCCCACAAGATATCACTTCCTCCAATCTGCTCTCTCCCATATCTTCTCCCATACCTCCTTCGACTTTTCCATTAGAGGAAGGTGAATCTCTGTGTCCCAATGCCTGCACATCTTATCTCCCAATTACAAGCAAAAGAGTATTAATAATAGTATTTATATATATTTGAAACATTTAAGACCTCGAATTTTAGATCCATTCCCTTCCTCCCTTGTCACCCATTCCCTCTGGGAAGATAAGTAATTCAGTATGTGTTGTACATGTCTAGCTATGCAAATGGCAAAGTGGTTTTTATTAAATTGAGTCTCTTAGAAAGGACTTTAGTGCTCCAGCAAAGTATTCTATGGGCTTAATATACATAGCATGCTGATCCAGAGGATGGAATCACCTGAATATGCCTTTAAATGGCATTTCCTGAAGGCTGTATTTGTTTTGGACCAAATACAAAGCCACTTGGTTCTTTTAAGGCATAGATTTCACCTTCTGAATTATGACTAATATGAGTTATGGAAATTACCGTATCAGATATGTCAGGAGAGGATGATTTAATAAGTGGTTTGATTTGTAATATTAGACAGGGGCTCTGGATCAATAGCAAGGCAAGATGCTGTGAAATCCATTTTCAAGTGTTATTTCCACTTTGAGGCTAGTGAGAATGTGAGAGTTAAAGAGAAACACCAGCTCCTCTCTGTCCTCCCATGGTCCCTGCTTGAGAAGCAGGAGTGGTGTGGATATCAAGTGACCTGGATTGGATACTCTCCCCCTGAGCCTCAGTTTCCTTATCATTAAAATAAGAGTAATGCACAATGTAAACTAGAAGAATGACATAGATATAACTGAATACTCTGCAATTTCAATGACTAATTTGAGCCCTAAAAAAAAAAAAGATGACAAAACACACCTGTTTCCATTCTTTGTAGATAGAAGGCTTTGAGTGAGAGGCATTGCATCTCTGGTGAAATTAGTTGACTGTGCTGCTCAGTTCTATTGAACTGATTTTCTTTTTTCCACCTTTTTGTCTTTATTCTTTGTTTTGAGAGAAGTTTCTCTGGAGTCCAAGGGACCTTGGTTCAAATATTGCTCCTGGCCCTAACTACCAGTGTGACCTTGAACAAGTGACTTCACATCTTTGGTTCTCAGTTTCCTCATCTGTAAAACTAGGGGGTGGGGTTAGATAGCTCTGAGGTTCCTTCCAGCTCAAAATCTATGACTTTTGTACATACATATAAAAGGAAAACCTTGCTAGTAACAGAGAAGAAAAGCTTATATTCAGGAGTGAAGGTCATAGAAAAACAAAACATCAATATTTTAAAGAGGAAAATCAAACAGAAGTAATTATATTTAGACTACCGATAGGATGAACAAGGTTGTTGCAAGAAACGAGTTTTATAAACTTTAAGGTACCATTTAAGCATGAAATAGGATTCCTTAAAGAGTAGCTAGGTAGCACAATAGATAGTGAAACAGGCATGGAATCAGGAAGATTGGAGTTCAAATCCAGCCCTAGACACTTAATAGCTTTGTGACTCTGGGCAAGTCATTTAAACCTGTTTGCCTCAGTTTCCTCATCTGTAAAATGAGCTGTAGAAGGAGATGGCAAAACACTACAATATCTGCTCCAAGAAAATACCAAATGGGGTCATGAAGAGTGAGACATGACTGAAACAACTCAACAATTATTATTCCCTGAGTCCTAAGGGGAAAATTTCCCTACCTGTGTGAAGCAGAGTGAGAAGAACAGTTAGTCAGGAATCTAGACATTTTATATCATTGTAAAAGGAGCCCTAAAATCATAGAAGGGGCGACTAGGTGGCAAAGTGAATAGAGTACCAGTCCTGGAATTAGGAGGACCTGAGTTCAAATTTGGCCTCAGACACTTGATACACTAGCTGTGTGACCTTGGGCAATTAACCCGAATTGCCATCCCTTACCCCCTCCAAAAAGACAAAAAAGTCATAGAAGCAGGAACCCAGAGACAACAGCTTCTACATCAAAATACAAAGGTGATCCCTTGTTACAGTATCAATAGAACCTAAGATCCTTAAAGCAGGTTTCAAAATATCCCTGGAGTTCACAATGGCATTTGGCAAAGCCTCTCACAGACTGATGGATTAGATGAAAACATGTGGATTCATTGAATCAGTCAGTCAGTCAACAAAATTTATGAAGGGCTTACTATGTGGCAGACACTGGACTAAACCCTAGGCATACAAAGTAAGACAAAAATGAAGCCTCTGCTCTCAAGGAGCTGACATTCTCTGGAAGACACCACGCAAAATGACTATGAATGTACAATACATATACAGTGTGAATGGCAGGAGGAAGGTATAATTATGCATATCCAGAATTGTTCAAATGACCAAACAACTCAAAACATAAATATTAAATAAAACAGTCATTGCTCTTAAGAAACTTACTTTCAGGTGACGGAAGATATATGCAGATGACTAGACTTGAAGAAAGGTTGGTAATTTGCCAATGCTGTCCTGGTATGAATACCTAGGGATCCCTCCTTGGCACCAAGGCAGCTAGGTGGTGCAGGAGAGAGAGTGCTAGGCATGAAGTCAAAAAGACCTGAGTTGAAATCTGGTGCTTACTAGCTCTATGACCCTGGGAAAGTAACTTCACCTCTGTCTGCCTCAGTTTCCCCCCACTATAAAATAGGAATAGTAATAACATCTACCTACTAAAGGCAGCTAGTTGGTGCAGTGGATAGAGTGCTAGACCTAGAGTCAGGAATATTCATGTTCCTGAATTCAAATCTGGCTTCAGACACTTGCTAGCTATGTGACCCTAGGAAAGTCACCTCACATTGTTGGCCTCAGTTTCCTTATCTGTAAAATGAACTGGAGAAGGAAATGTCAAACCACCCTAGGATCTTTGCCAAGAAAGCTGCAAATGGGCCATTAAGAATCAGATATGACTGAAAAAACGACTATCTACTAAAACATTATCTTACTTGAGATAATTTGTTGTGAGGATTAAATGAGGTAATATTTGAAAAGGGCTTAGCCAGGGATACAAAGACCAAAAATTAAAGAAAGAAAGAAAGAATCCTTGCATTCAAGAAGCTTACATTTATTTTTACAAAAGACAACATGTGCACATATAAGTATATGCAGAAATGAATGGAGTAGATAGAACATAGAGAGGCAGGGCACTAGCAATTGAAGGGATAAAGAAAGGCTATGTAATTAGAGAAGAAAGATAATTCAAAGGAATCAAATTAGACGAAGAAGAGACCAAGTTATCACTCTTTGAAGATGATACGATGATATACTTAGAAAATCCTAGAGAATCAAGTAAAAAACTACTTGAGACAATAAATAAATTTGGCAAAGTTGCAGGATATAAAATAAACCCACATAAATCCTCAGCATTCCTGTACATCTCTAATGAAACTCAACAGCAAGAGATAGAAAGAGAAATCCCATTTAAAGTCACTGTAGACATTATAAAATATTTGGGAATCTACCAGCCAAAAGAAACCCAGGACATATATGATCATAACTACAAAACACTTCTCACACAAATAAAGCCAGATCTAACTAATTGGAAAAATATCAATTGCTTGTGGCAGGGTCAAGCTAATATAATAAAAATGACAATTTTACCCAAACTAAATTATATATTTAGTGCCATGCCAATTAATTTACAAAAAAACTACTTTGTAAAGCTAGAAAAAATAGTAACAAAATTTATTTGGAAGAACAAACGGTCCAGAATATCAAGGGAATTAATGAAAAGAAAAGCTAGGGAAGGTGGACTAGCTATGCCAGATTGTAATCTGTATTATACAGCAGCAGTCATCAAAACTGCTTGGTACTGGCAGAGGTGTAGGTAGTGGATCAATGGAATAGATGGGGTGCATGAGATTCAGCAATCAATGAATATAGTAATCTAACATTTGATAAACCCAAAGACCTCAGATTTTGGGATAAGAATGCACTATTTGACAAAAGCTGCTGGGAAAACTTGGAATACCGTATGGCAGAAAGTGGGCATAGATAACTATCTAACACCATATACCAAAATCAAGTCTAAATGGGTGCATGATCTAGGCATAAACGATGATACTGTAAGCAATCTCGGAAAGCAATGAATAGTTTACCTATCAGATTTGTGGAGAGGGAAAGACTTTATGACCAAACAAGAATTAGAGAATATTATAAAATACAAAATGGATAATTTTGATTACATTAAATTGAAAAGCTTCTGCACAAACAAAGCCAATGTAACCAAGATCAAGAGGGAGGTGGGAAATTGGGAAAGGATTTTTACAACCTATGTCTCTGATAAAGGACTCATTTCTAAAATATACAGAGAATTGAATCAAATCTATAAGAATACAAGTCATTTCCCAATTGATAAATGATCAAAGGATATGAACAGGCAGTTTTCAGAGAAAGAAATTAAAGATATCTATAAGCATATGAAGAAATGCTCTAAATCACTATTGATTAGGAAAATGCAAATCAAAACAACTCTGAGGTACCACATTTCACCAGTCAGATTGGCTAAGATGACAAAACAGGAAAATGACAAATGCTGGAGAGGATGTGGGCAACTTGGAACACTAATACATTGCTGGTGGAGTTATGAACTGATCAAACCATTCTGGAGAGCCATCTGGAATTATGCCCAAAGGGCTATAAATAATTTCATACCCTTTGACCCAGAGATACCACTACTGGGGTTATATCCCAAAGAGATCATAGAAGTGTGAAGAAGACCCATATGTACAAAAATATTTATAGCAGCTCTTTTTGTGGTTGCAAAGAATTGGAAATTAAGGGGGTGCACATCAATTGGGGAATGGCTGAACAAGTTGTGGTGTATGCATGTAATGGATACATGCCAGGAGCCAATGGACTTCCTATTTACCTGGAGAGGCTTATACGATCTGATGCTGAGTGAGAAGAATAGAACCAGGAGAAATCTGCATACAATCACAGACACAACATATTTGTGATGACCAACTATGACAGACTGGACTCTTCTCAGCAATGCAGTGATATAAGTCAATCCCAAAAGACTCATGATGGAGAGAGATGTCTACATCCAGAGAAAGAACTAGAAAGAACTGAGTTTGAATCCTGATTGAAGAAAACTACTTGATCTTTTTCTTTTTATTGTTTGGTTTTATTTCCTCTTTAACATTTTCCATTCCATCTAGTACAATTCACCTTTGTAACCTGACTAATGTCTAATGTGAAAGTATTTGCAGATCCTATACTGGATTGTATGCCGTCATGGGTGGCAGAGGGGAGGGAGGAAAAGAAAATTTCAAACTCAAGGAATTATGGAATTGAATCTTATAAACTAAAAGTAAACAAACAAATTAATAAAGACAAAAAAGAGCTATGTGTAGAATTTGATTTTTGAGCTGCATCTTGAAGTAAAAAATAAATTTTCTGAAGCCTAAGTAATGCCTCATAATAATAAATGATAAATAAATGAGGAAAGGGTGCATTCTAAGCATGGGGAACTGCCACGGGAAAAGGCCTATTGATGGGAAGTGTATTGCCATGGGTGAGAAACCAACAGACAAATATTTTGCCTGGAATGTAAAGTCCAGAAAGGAAAGTAGTGCATAATAGTTTGGGTTTGGGGAGCAAATGGATTTTCAAGAAAAACAGAAGAGTTTATATATTATCCTAGAGGCAGTTGGGAGACCTGGGTGTCTGTGGAGTATGAGAATGATATGGTCAGATCTGTACTTAAGGTAAATCACTTTCACAAATATTTGAGGAGGAATTGGAATAAGGACTTGGTGAAGAGTAATCAATTAGATGGCTGTTTCAACAATACAGATGAGAGGTATAAGGGTGTGAAAAAACGATCATGATTGTATAAGCAGAGAAAAAAGGGGTCACATACAAGAGATGACACAGAGGTAGAAAGGGCAAGATTAGCAATTCACTGGATTTGTAGGGTGAGGGAGAGAGAGGGGCCAGTGATGAAACTGTGATTATAAGGCAGGACCATCTGTCCATTTTATTAGATTGGTAACCTCAGGTAATCAAGTCAGATGAGAAAAAGATTGAAAAGTAATGAGAAGAAAGGAAGTGGAGGCAAAGAGTGCAAGCAGCATTTCCCAAGAGTTTGGATGAAAAAAAAAGAAAAGAAAAGAAATATAAGAAAGCTTGGAGGATGGTAAATCCTAGTGAAAGATTTTTAAGGAATGGGGGAGATTTGGGAATGTTTGAAGACAGAATGGAAGGAACTAGCAAGCAGGAATAGCTGACATTCATACAGGAGGATGATTGATTGAAGGGCAACCTGTGAAGAAAATGATACAGGATGGAATTTAAGGGCACAAGCACCAACAAGAAGGACCTTGGAAAATATTATAGAATAGAACAAATAAGGACAGACTTGAGTGAATTATGGAAACAGACTTTTGAAATGAAGAAAAAGTTCACTGGGAGTTGTCTAAAAATTTTTAGTACAATTAGCAGGAATGCCCTCAGTTGCAAAGCTGTAAAAGGCTCAAAGAGAGAAGAGAAAGTTTGGAATAACTTCTGAGGGTTGTTGTTGTTGGTGGTGGTGTCCATCCTTCATTTTTAAAGAGGATCAATGACATCACAGGGTTATATCTTAACATGTATGTGAATTGAACTTAAATGAGGTACAGTTGCACAAAATTGTCACCCTTACTCTCTCTTCCAGAGTCATCAAATTCCAATGTCAAGACAAAAGTCGAGATGACTTGTGGATGCCAGGATGCAGTAGATGACCTTGGTGTCTTGGCTGTCAGACCAAGCTATAAGTACTCCATAATGCCTATTTTAGCTGCCTTGACCATTGGAACAAGTTGTTTTCATGCACCCATTCTGCTGGAAGAAGTCTTAGCTTGCTTGGAGTAGACATTTCTCTACTTACCAATGAGTTTGAGACCTATTGATTCCCCTCCCCTTGGCTTAGCCCATCTATTAAGATAGTTTTACCAGTATGTTGCCACTGAGCATGCAAAAGTTTCTTGTAGCCATAGGTGAGAGTTCAGCAATAGGCTCACGCCAAAGATGGATTAGCAGCCCTGAAAAGGACTGAACAAGAGACCAAACACTGGGGATTCTAGTCTTCTCTGGACACCCCATCCACCCTTTCTGAGAGTAGTGATACAGGGAATGAAATGATGTGAGCACCATAGTCAGAAAAAAGGATTGTAAAACAGAAATGCCATTGGTCCAAAATAAGAGGATTTAAGTTGAAATCCTGCTACTGCTACCTAACATCTCTTTGAATTTAGGCATCAATTAACTTTTATGGGCCTCAGTTTCCTTAAGGGATCATGTACTAAGTTGACTCTGAGGTCCTTTTCTGTTCTACAGCTGTGTCTCCAGAATTATCTTTAGGACCCCAGGAAGGATATCTTGCCAGAAAAAATGCTTCTACAACTAGCAAGCAGATACCTACAATTCTGTGAGTAGAAACAGATCCATTAATTTCATTTGATCCTGTCTTCTGTTTAAAATGTAATTATTCATGAGAGGGGTCTCATATTAAGTCTTATCTATTGTATATATTTCAGAGACAGGCTGTGAAAATTGATGAGGATGATATCTTCAGAAACATAAAATACCCAAATTAACAGAACATGAAATAGAGATTTTAAGCAATGCAATTTCAAGTAGAAAAAGAGAAATTTAACTAACTGTACAACATCTATAAAAGAAAGAATTCCCTGGTCCAGATGGATTTGTGGGTGAATTCTATCAAACATTCAAAGAAAAATTAATACCAAGACTACACAAATTAATCTCAGAAGTTGAGAAAATGCTCTAAAAGAGAAATGCATTCCCAATTTTCAACCTGCAGATAGGTTAAACAAAAAAAAAGGCGGGGAGGGGGAGATTTATAGAACAATACATCACTAATGAATATTGATGCAAAAATATTAAATAAAATTCTAGCAAAAAGACTAAAGCAATATATCTTTAAAGTTATTCAATATGGCCATCTAGATTTATATAAGCAATTCAAGAATGGTTTAGCATTGGGAACATAATTAACATAATATATTTAAATCAGTCAATGAATCCACAAGTACTTATTAAACATCTAAGCACTGGGGATACCTAAAAAGACCAAAAAAAAAAAATCCCTACTCTCAAAGAGCTCAAACCATATACATGATTGCAATAAACAACATTTACATAGCACTTTCAAGTCTTCAAAGTGCTTTATGTACATTATCTCAGTGAAACCTCTCAATAATGTTGAATGGTAGTTACTACAAGTATCATTATGGCTGTTTCCTCTAGAGAAGAAAACCTTGCCTATGGGGAAACAACCTGTAAATGTCGGAGGTGAGATTTGAGCTCCAGAATTATTGACTCCAGGTTAAGTTTTCTATCCATTAAGCTGAGCTGCTTCAGAAGATAGCAAGTTCCAAAATCAGACATTTTCAGACAGAGGTTAAAAAACCACATGTTGGCTATACTAGAGAAAGGATTCTAGTTCTGGTATGTGTTAAACTTAATTCGCCTCCATGGCCTTCCAACTCAGGTAATCTTTGAATTAACAATATCTCAGACACAAGGCAATATTTTTAGTGTGTATTTACATCTATATTCATTAGAAAAAGAAACTGTAGCATGGAGGGGCAAGTGATTTAGCAATATAGCAAGTCAGATGATGGATAGTCTTTTCAAATATGAAGATTTAAAATAAAAACATGTCTTGGAGCCACACATTTTTGCATGGTTAAAATCTGTCAATTGATAGAATAAAAGATAGAATACAAAAGAACAAAAGCTACCAGAAATTCAGTAACACTTAAAAATTATCGATCTGGTAAGGTAATGAAGAATGTAAATAACTCTAACTCAGACAAGAATGTTTAACCTCCTAATTAGCATCACACCCACTTCCTCAGGAGAAGTGTAATAAAGGTCTTCCATTGCCAAAAACAAGCATACAAAAAACCTATCAATCTGGAAATCAAAGGGATGCCCATCCATTGGGGAATGACTAAACAAGCTGTGGTATATGATTGTGATGAAATGTTATTGTGCTGTAAGAAATGACTAGCAGGATGATTTTGGAAAAACAAGGAAAGACTTACATGAACTGATGCAAAGTGAAGTGAACTAAACCAGAAGAATGTTATACATAGTAACAGCAATATTGTTCGATGAAGAATTGTTAATGACTTAGTTATTCTCAGAATACAATAATACAAGGCAATCCAAAAAGACTCATGATGAAGAACGCAATCCTCCTTCAGAGAAAGAACTAATATTGTTTGAATACAGACTGAAGCTTGCTATTTTTCACTTTCATTCTTTTTCTCCTGTTGGAGTCTTATACAAAATGACTAATATGAAAATGTTTGACATGATTGCACATGTGCAACCTACATCTGATTGCTTACCATCTTAGGGAAAGGAAAAGGGAGGGAGGGAAGAAGGAACAGAGTTTGGAATGAAAACATTTTTTTTAATTTTAAAAATTTGTTTTAACATGTAATCAGGTGGGCAAATTATATATATTCTAATTCATACACACACACACACACACACACACACACACAAACTATTTATTCACTGTGTGATCTTGGGCAACTTGTTTTATCTGCCTAAGCCTCAGTTTCCATCAATGAATCACTGAAAAAATGAGGAAGCTGGTCAAGATGATACCAAAGAGCCCTCCCAGGAATGATCTCAACTAGCAATATTATTGCCAGGAGCAAATAGCAGGTGAAGGCTTCCAAAAAAGACTTCTTGAAATGTAGGAGGAAAAAGAGGAGAAAGTGTTCCTAGGGATGATGTTGTTGATACTCTCTGAATTTTGCTTGGGACAAAGTGCTAATAGTCTTTCCCCTACTTCCAGGGCTAAATCTAATCTTAAGAGGAATCTCGTTAGAGACCTGACTTGCTTTGAGAAGTATCTCAGAGACCCTTCTGGCTCCATTTGATTCAGTCATCAGTTTGGGTATTTTATTAGTTCAGGTGTCTCTGTTGTTATTGTTTAGTCATTTTCAGTCAAATCCAATGCTTCGTGATCCAAATTGAGGTTTTCTTTGCAAGGATACTACAGTGGTTTGTTATTTCCTTTACTAGTTCATTGTATATATGAGAAAACTGAGTCAGACAAGATGAAGTGACTTGCCCAGGGTCACACAGCTACTGAATATCTGAGGCCACATTTGAGCTAGGATCTAGGCCAGGCAGTCTATCCACTATACCACCCAGCTGGCCCTTGGATCAGTATGTTCTCTCTATAAAGCTATTCCTTAGATGTGAGTCCTGAGGCATCCCACTTAGAAATCTAAAAGCTGTGGGTCATTTGGTCTGGAAGAGGCAGGAGAGATTAAAACAACTCAGAAGCTGTTAATAAACCATGAAACAGCTGGAGAAACTTGTTATTTGACTTTGGACCCCTCTGCTTTGCTACCAGCTTGTAAGATTCTAAATACTTTTGAAGAAAAAAGCTGGGTGGTGTAGGTGTGTTTTTGTCATGAAAAACAAAGAAACAACATAAAGGGACTTTGTTGTTCAATTTCTTTTTTTTTAAAGTAGTAGGGGTCATCTTAAATAGTGAGTGAGCGTCCTTGACTGGCTACATCTCCTCTCTTGAACACCTTCCTACCCACCCCCACCCTCCCACCCCCTGCCAGGACACAAGAATTGGAAAGTCCTCAGAGGAATGAGACTTTGCAGTCTTTCCTTTGAGGTGTGTGTTCAGGTGGCCCATGGCAGTGTTCTTTTATTCCTCTCCAGGATGGATTTCAAAAGCAGCCCCAAATGCCATCTTGCAAGGGTGAGACTCACAGATTGATTTTCCATATTGACACAACAGACCAGACCCCGTCTGGTTTATAAACTGATGTTATATTATTTCCAGCTCTCTTTTATGAAACCAAAGTTGGGAAGGTAATCCTTATAGGCTAGCCTCTAGAGAGAAGAGGGAGGAGGGACTGAGAGCAACTCTTGTTCTCCTTCTCTTAGTGTAATGTTTAACCATTTTAAAGTGCCATCATCCTGGGAAAATGCTGGTTAATTGGCAACATGATATATTCTTTACCTCCAGCTGGTTCAAGCTGAGGATGTGATTTCATGTCATTATCACTTTCAAGTCCAACGCCTTGGTGTATTTCTATCATAGGTAGTTTTTGTAGGTAAGAGAATTCCAGATCAAAGTGATAACTTCCCTCTAAAGGTCCTTTTAGTTGTGTGTGTTTTTTTTTTTCAACACCTCTTCAGAAAAGGCTAATTGTGATCAACATGGATAAAAGAAACATAAGTTCTATATTGGATAACCTAATGGATGTGGTCTCATTCGGGTTTATTTCAGTCTAATGTATTTTCTCATCAGTCAATTGGTCAGTCATTCAATTCAATTTAAGAAGCATTTATTATGGACTTCCTAATACACTAGGCACTGCTGTTTTCTGAGGCCAGAAATGCAACAATGCAAGTCCCTGCCCTCAAAGAACTTACATTCAACAGTGAAGAGGGGAACAATACATACACAGATGGGTAATCAATGGATAAAATTTATATACAAAGAAATTTTGGGGAAAGAATTGAAAGCCCTTGTAGGAGGGGTACCTCAACTGAACCTTTGAGGAACCCAGAAATTCTAAAAACTGGAGGTGAAAAAGGCAAGCATTACAAACATGGGTAACAGCTTGAATAAAGCCCTTAAGACAGGAAATTGGAGGCCATATAAAGGGAATCTAGAACTTGTCAGTTTGGTTTTACTAAGGAGTATGTAATGGAAAGTAATGTGAAATCACTCTGGAAAGATAGTTTGGAACTAGGTTATGAAGGGTTTTCAATGAATGAATGAGGGAGGGAATTAATTGATTGACTGATCATTTCTTAAACACTATGTAAAAAGGACTGCAAAAATGTGGGAGAAAAAAAATAGAAAGTGAAATCAGTCTCTGCTCTCAAGGAGCTCACAATGGAAGATTTAAGCTGCAAGTGAGGTAGCAATGTCCCATAGTCCTGTGGTACAGCAGCAGAGCAGATGGCAATGCCTTTCTTTTTTATGTCATTTCCATTGATAAAATCACATCAATTTCTGGAGCACTAACCCTTCAGTAGCAGTTACCAGACTGTATCTCTACAGGGGTTGCTTCCAAGGATTGTGGTTGAACATGCTAGCCTGGAAGCCCTTCTGTTTTCAAAGCTCTGGGGTTTAGGGTCCTGGGCTATCTTTTCTCATAAGGGTATGAGGGGAGATACTGATCAAAGTGCTTGTGGTGGTGGTTTTATTTGCCAACCAAAGGAGTTTATAGAGGCACCATGGTTCAAAGGAAAGATTATTAGCTCTGCTATCAGAGGAGATGGGTTTACTTCCCATATTTGACACTACTATGTTATCATGGACAAATCATTTCATCTATCTGGTCCCAAGTTTCTTCCTCTGTAAAATGATGATGGTATTGGACAAGATGGAGTCTGAGGTTTTTGCAGTTCTATATCTGTGGTCCAATATAAATGCACTGAAACTTCTTGAGTAATCAATCAGTCAATAAACATTTCTTAAACACCTACTAAGTGCCATTCACAGCACTAAGTACTGGTGATACAAAGCAAAGGAAATAGTCTCTGCTCTCAAGGAGATCAAAGTCTAATGGTGAAGAAGATAACAGGCAAACATCTCTGTACAAATAAGATATGTACAGGATAAATGAAAGATAATTAAAAGGGGAGATACTATCATTGATGAAAGCTCAAATTAGATAAAGTTATCCATCTATCTATATCTATCTATCCATCTCTCTCTCTCTCTCCATATATATATATATATGTATATATATATAATTAGATGATAGATTGATAGATAGGTGGATAGATAGATAGAGAGATAGATAAAATGAAGGCTCTTGTATAAGGTTGGATTTTAGCTGAGACTTGAAGGGAACAATGAGGTAGAGATGGTAAGAGAGAAAATTCCAGGCATGTATGACAGCTAGTGACAATGTCCAGAGTTGGGAGTGTTACTGACTTCAGTGTATGCTTGAGGAGGGAGAAAGGTGTAAAAAGACTGGAAACGTGAGGGAGAAGAAATGATATGGAAACTTTGCATGCCAAGGGAAAGTTTTTTTTTTATTATTTTTTTGTTTTTTTTATATTTGATGTTGGATGTGACAGGGAGCTATTGAAGTTTACTGAGCAAGGATGAGACTTGGTCAGGGATTTATATAAATTTGGCAGTGGGATGGCAGTTAGATTGGAGAAGAGAAAGAACCAAGGCAAGGAGACAGATTAGAAAAGTTTACAAGAGAGGCAGAGCCAAGATGGCAGAGTAAAAACAGCACTTCCAGGGCACTCCAGCCTACACCACTTCCAAACCATGTAAAAGGTGGACTCTGAACAACCTCTGGAGCTCCAGCACCCACAGAATAACACAGAAAAGCTAACCTCGTGCTGAGGACAGCTGGGCAGCCTGGCAGGGAATGGCCAGCACAGCATGCTGGGAACTGACAGCACAGCATTCTGGGTGCTGAGCCAAGGCCCACCTAAGTTATAGTTTTAGCCCAAGGGCAGCCAGGCCAGCAGCAGCTGGAGGGACCCCAGAACATCAGCAGCCATGGAGATTCCAGAATTATCAACACAGATATGCCTAGGACAAAGTGAGAGGTTAGTGCCCTATGGACTTTGATTAGTATTTGGGGAACACTTCAGCTTCTTCCCCTGGGGGCGAGAAACAGCTGAGGAGATGCAGCACAGACGCCATTTTGCAGCTTCAGTTGCAGCTTCGGCTCCTGGCCTGCAAACTGTAAGGGGATCCAAAGTTAAGAGGTGAGAGAGGAAGGTGGCAAGAGGAGATAGGGAAAGACAGGGTGGGGTAAACTATCTCATGTAGAAGAGGCAAGGGGAAGTGGTTACAGGGGAGGGGAAGAACAGGAAGGCAAAAAGGCAAAACCATTTTCTCATTGAATTTGGCTCAGGGAGAGAATGACATACATGCTAAATGGGATATCTCACCCTGCAGAAAAGTAGGGGGGAGGGGAATGAGAGGGGGAGGATGGAGGGGAAGGCATGCTGGGGGGAGGGGAGGTTGGAGGCATCCATTTTCTTTTTTTTTTTAAACAAATGCTTTATTAACTTCTGTTTTACATCATTCATTTCCACCAGATTTTGAGTTACAATCATTTTCCCCCCATTATTCCCCTACCCAACCTCCAGAATAGTAGTCCCACAAGATATCGCTTCCTCCAATCTGCTCTCTCCCATACCTTCTCCCATACCCCCATCAACTTTTCCATTAGAGGAAGGTGAGTCTTTGCATCCCAATGCCTGCACATCTTATCTCCCTATTACAAGCAAAAGAGCATTAATAATAGTATTTATATATATTTGAAACATTTAATGTTACAACCTCAAATTTCAGATCCATTTCCTTCCTCCCTTGTCACCCATTCCCTCTTGGGAGATAAGTAATTTAGTATATGTTGTACATGTCTAGCTATGCAAAACATTATCATAGTAGATATATTGTACAAGGCTGCTTATAATTCCCTCCCACTCATCCCACCCCCACCTGGTCCATTCCCTACATGATCCTGTCCCTCTTCTATAGTGGGTACTTCCAACCTCCCCTCACCCCAAGGATGCCCTCCCATCCATCATCCCTCCTCTCATCCCCCTTCCCCCTATCCTGCTACAGGTTGAGATATCCCATTTAGTATGTATGTCATTTTCTCCCTGAACCAAATTCAATGTGAATGTGGTTTTGCCTTTTTAGCCTTCCTTATTCTCCCCCTCTTTTGCAACCACTTCCCCTTCCTTCTTCTGCATGGGATAGTTTACACTACCCTGTCTCTCCCCATCTCCTCTTGCCACTTTCCTCTCTCACCTCATAATTTCATCCCTTGAGTATTCTCCCTTCCCAACAAATTCAACTTATGCCCTCTATCCATATATAACTGTAACCATATACACACACATTCACATATGTATTCATATGACCACACCCCCTTCTTCCATTATTTTCATAGTGAGGAAGATATCATCAGTCATAGTTATTGCTTTTCCATATAGGAATGTAAATAGTTCAACTTTGATAAGTTCCTTTTGATTTCTTTTCCCTGATTACCTTCTCAGGCATCTCTTGCTTCTTGTGTCTGGATGTCAAATTTTCTATTCAATTCTGGTTTTTTCCTCAAGAATGCTTGAAAGTCCTCTATTCCACTGAATGACCATATTTTCCCCTGAAACAAAATACTCAGTATTGCTGGGTAGGTGACCCTTGGGTTCATTCCCAGTTCTTTTGCCCTCTGGAATATCATATTCCATGCCCTTCGATCCCTCAGTGTAGAAGCTGCCAGGTCCTGGGCTATTCTGATTGTGTTTCCACAATATTGAAATTGTTTCTTCCTGGCTGCTTGTAGTATTTTCTCCTTGAGCTGGGGATTCTGGAACCTGGCTATAATATTCCTGGGAGTTTTCTTTTTGGGATCTTTTTCAGGAGGTGATCGGTGGATTCTTTCAACCTCTATTTTGCCCTCTGGATCTAAAACATCAGGGCAGTTTTCCTTGAGAATTTCTTGAAGGGTGATTTCTAGGTTCTTTCTTTGATCATGGCTTTCAGGTAGTCCAATAATTTTTAAATTGTCTCTCCTGGATCTATTTTCCAGGTCAGTGGTTTTTCCCATGAGATATTTCACATTGCCTTCTAGTCTTTCATTTGTTTGGATCTGTTTAACAGCATCTTGATTTCTCATAAAGTCATTAGCTTCCATTTGCTCCAGTCTAACTCTGAAGGAATGAATCT